>PVJH01002768.1:113843-159670 GCA_004026705.1 Nesogale talazaci
CTATGCCAAAAAAACCAGAATGGTCTTTCTGTTCCTTAGAAATTTAAATTTAGCAAATACAACTTCTTAGAGTAATGACACCATTTTGTCTCCTACCAAATGATTTTAAGTCAGGTTAATAAGGAAAAGATATATTCAGAAAACTTCAAGTGTTGAGACCAGGGCATCATGTGAGGTGTGTAAGTGTGTGATTTTCCTGGACTAATGAAAATTTGGAACGCTCTTCTAACTTCTCTCGTCCTTGTAGTTTCTCCATGTTAGCTAAGGGAAGAACAGGACTTAGTGGTTGGTACAGGGAGGTTGTAAGGGTATGAATTTCTCTCGATTCTTAGTCTTACACGATCAAGTAGAATAAGGATTATCAGTTCAAAAATATCCATAAAATTGGACCCATTAATAAACCCTTTCCTTCACTGTACCTTCAAGAAGGTCTTTTTACACTTAGATCAATGATAAACCTAAGGCATTCACCAATTAGGTCCCTTTTTGTCAGCTACAAATGACTTTACCAAAAACTGCTATGTATGCCACAGATGCCTTACCTAGAAGGAGAGGTCTTTTTCTATCACTTTGGGTACTTCTAATACCGTAGATGCACAGCATGCATTAACATGCATTTTTAGATTATTTGATTACTCTGCCAGTCACCGTAGGTAGTTCATTTGCCCATCACAACAACCTAAGTAAAGTACATAGAAAGTAACCCCATTTACTTGGGTTTCTTTTTCTTTCTTTCTTTCTTTTTTTTGAATTTTTCTTTTTTTTTGGGGGGGGGGCATCACTGCCCTCAGGTGGTGGGAGTAGGAGGCCCAGCCTTTGCGCTGTGGTGCTGGAATCAAACCTCCATCCCAGTGGGCCGCAGTCCCACGCACAACCACTACGCCACCGGGGCTCAGCCCCTTGGGTTTATTTCTAGTTGAGATTACAACCCAGTCTGATTTTAAGTCCACTATACTTTTCTATTTAATCACAATAGTAATTGAAAGAAGTCCTGGCATAAGGGCACTAAAAAGGAAGCCAAAAAATTGAAAATGAATACAAGTTTTCAATCAGACTCATATATTTTAAAATTCTGGACCTGCAATTTAATTATCTAGATGATGTGACCAGGTTACATTATTATCCATTTCTACTTTCTCACTCATCGGGTGGATATAAAAATAAAGACCAGTCAAGGTATTGGCCAGATGAAATCCTGTAAAATGCAAAGTAACACAATGGTATGTGGTTTGCTCTCCCTTTCTAACTTGGAACCTTAGATAGCCAGGATGTTTCACTGTATCCTCAGACCCTAACATCCCTCTGAAAAGGGAACACAAGCAGCAAATGAACACTGAAGAAAAATAGCAATTTTATTTTATTTTATTTTTTTATTTTTTTTATTTAGGCATCACTGCCCTCAGGTGGTGGGAGTAGGAGGCCCAGCCTTTGCTCCTGGGAGCCGGAATTGAACCTCCATCCCAGTGGGCCGCAGTCCCGCGCACAACCACTACGCCACCGGGGCTCAGCCGAAAAATAGCAATTTTATAAAGAATTAATAATAAAAACAAAAAAACAAAAAAAAAAAGAAAAAAATCACTAGGGCTGAGCCCCGGTGGCATAGTGGTTGTGTGCGGGACTGCGGCCCACTGGGACGGAGGTTCGATTCCCGAAGTGGGGCTGGGTCTCCTACTCCCACCACCGGAGAGCAGTGATGCCCCCCCAAAAAAAGAAAAAGAAAGAATTAATAATAATAAGTCAAAAAGGGCTGAGCCCTGGAGGCGTAAGTGGTTGAGGGCAGAACTGCAGCCGGTGGGCTTGGCGGTTCAAGTCCAGCAGCGACTCTCAGGAGTGGCACTGGGTAGCACCTACAACACCAGAGGCAGTGATGCCCCCGCCCCCAAAAAAAAGATACATAGTAATAAGTCAAAGAAACTGAAAAACAGCCAAGAAAAAAATTCCACCAAGAGATATTCAGAGATGTGTTGGGTAGTCCTTAGCCACAAAAAGAAACAGTATTATTACCTTGGTAACGAAAGAGCTTTATTTTCTTTCATAAACAAAACAAAAAACCTGATATTTGAATACCCATTTGTTCCTTGATAAAACAGAATTGCTTTCACCTTGAAATTTAAAAAATATGTATATGTATAGTACATTTCAATTTTTTAATGTGAATTGCTCAATTTATTTGTGAAAGAAATTTGTTGCTTTGCCAAACAGAAACGATACAGATAACATTGTTAAAATTCATGTGAACTTTGATCATAGTTCTTAGCACAATTATTTATTTTTCATCTGATATCAACACTCTTAAGTAATCTATTGATTTAAAGAACAAAACATTATTATTGCTTCCATACAATGATTTGTTTACCCAAACAATAAAGGCTTATGATTTGTATCATTTTCTTCTATTTAAACCTTTTGATGGCTTATCTTTCCAAATGACTATCTCAAATTATTCAATAAGTCATATAAAAAGTTAGTAAAAATAAAAGCATTAACAATTATGGGTGATGTTTACATAACATATGATTAATATAATTGCTACTGCTTTATTAAGTATAGAACTGGCAAATGTTACATTACACATATATATATTTACAACAATAAAAAAAAATCAAACATCCTAATTTGCTTGGGAAAATTCCTGACTGTGCTGTCACCCAGCAAAACTATTAGAAGCAGTCTCTGATTCTTAAAGGCATCCATCTTTGTACGGTAAATTATACACTATTGAACTCTATAATGGATATAACTGGTATTTTGAAAATGTCACAAAAGACATGATATATTAAGACTGTCTGAGGATTCAGAAATGCAGCAAATAACTTTTAAATAACAACATCCAATGTAAAGCATGAATTTACAGGATCTGAATCCAGGAGCAAAACTATAGAAATAAAACAAATACCAGATTTAAGTCAAGAACATGATTGCTTACCTTATGCTAGATACATAGGGACACAAAGTTGCATTTTTAGTTACCTTACACACATACACACACATCACATCTGGAATAAAAAGCCATCAGAGCAGGAAAAGGGAACATCTGGAAAAGGGATTCTCAATTTTTAAAATGGATTTTACACATTAATGTCCTTTGTCCTTTCACAGGTACACCCTTCTTTTACAATTCAATTTCAAATGCATAATGTGTAAAATATTCAGATTGTGTAGGTTATAAATATTTTTCAAAATTTTAAGTTTTTGCAAGCATTCTTTTAAAAATTACCCACAAATTTTTAAATGCCTCAATAGAGTTCATTTGACAATAGTAAAACTAATCAGACTCACCCCTTTCTAAGCAAAATAAAATACAAAACAACAATTTACCACATTTAAAAGGTAAAGCACATAGTAACAAAAAAGTACTCAATGTAGTTATCACCACTCTACTAAAATAAATGAAAAGCTAAGGCAAATGATCAGCTTAACAAAACATAACAGTTAAGGTTTTTGTACACAACTTTTCTGCCAACAACATGATTGTGACTCAACATCCAAGAAAACAAATCCATATAAAGAACCGAACCACCTCCATCACTCCACCTCAAAAGGCATTGTTTTGGGCTGAGCCCTGGTGGTTGAGTGTGGGGCTGCGACTCACAGGTTTGGTGGTTCAAATCCAGCAGCGGCTCTCCGGGAGCAAGGCTGGGTAGCTCCCACGACCCCAAAACAAACAAACAAACAAAAAATAAAGGCATTGTTTTGCGATCACGTAGTGCCAGCAATCACCCAACACTTTTTTTCTGAGATATTCTGGTTGGTATGGCGGCTGGCTATACTTTTCTTATAAGCATAAATTAACTGTTCTAAATAAACTGAAGGTTTACCAGCATGGGGTAAATCCCAAACTCAAATTACTGCTCACCACGCAGTTTAACAGCATCTCAGAAAGCAAAGTCTCACATTTTAAAGAATACACACACACACACACACACACACACACTCTCACTCTCTCTCTCTCTCTCTCTCTCTCAAAAGTTTTAAAGGAAGTTTCTTGAGAAATTTACTATACTACTATACTAAGAGAAATGCCCATTAAACAGACAAATTCTTTTGTGTGTGTGTGTGTGTGTGCATCACTGCCCCCTGGTGGGAGTAGGAGGCCCAGCCTTGCTCCTGGAGAGCTACTGCAGGATTTGAACCGCCAACCCTGTGGGCCGCAGTCCTGCACACAACCATTACACCACCGGGGCTCAGCCCCTAAACATACAAATTCTTAAACTGAGTCGCTTTATTTAATGGTGAAGGCTTTTAAAATAAAAGCAAAATTCTCATAAATGTGTAGAAATTTTGATTATGAAATGTTTTCAAAAACAAAATTTACGTCCTTAACAAAAACTACATGCTCTGTATTGTACAACCTGACACTTAAAATTAAACAATGCCCAAGAGGAGATGGCTGAAAAGCTAGTCAGACCAATAAATATTTAATACTAAAGGGCTCGAATTGCTCACAAAACAAACAAAATCTGAACTGAAAGCAGGAGATTCCAAAAGTGGCTAGTATTTAACCCATAGATATTAAATATGCCAGTGTTGGGGTTTTTTTTGTAGTTGAATTTAGCTACTTATAAATACAAATGGAATGGAAAATTGGTTTCATTTTTGCAAAAGTTGCTTAAGAAAAACCCAAAACTACCCTGATTTAATATTTTTTATTTTTTTAAAATTTTTCAGAAACCTACGATGATATTCTAAAACAGAGCAAGAATATATACCTCAAAGGACAAGATTGTACTTTGTTCACTACTGGTCTTTTCCAGGGCATGCTTGGTTTATAGTGAGCACTCCATAAAATGCTATACTGAATTAGGGGATTCTGCATAGTGTTCTTTGGAGTGGAAGCATTTAAAAATAAAAAGAAATCAAAGAATCATTAATTCATTTTATAAATGAAAGTACTGATAAAAATCCTAAAAAATATATGTTGCAATCCCCACATCATGAATATCTTTGAAGCTAACAAAGTTTTTAAGAAAAAGAGGACAAAGAGAAAGATATTGAAATAAATGGTAGTTGATTTTCAGGACGCTGCTACCTAGCAATAGCAATTTGACCAAGGATAATCGATTTGTTCCTCTAAAAACTCATTTTTTCATGCCACATTTTTCTACAAGTACATTTTTCACATCTGTACATAAACTACCCAGGGCTTTCAAGAGCCCTGATGGTGGTACTGGGTAAGCACTGAATTGCTAACTGCGAGGTCAGCAGTTCAAACCCACCAAGTGCTCCTCAAAAAAAAAGATGAGCCTTTCTGTTCTCATGAAGATTTACAACGCCAGAAACCTTAAATAGGGCCGTTATGTGTCAAAATCAACTCGAAGACAATGGGTTTATTATCATTGTGGGCCTTAGAATACAGTGTTACAGCAATCATTAACCCACTGGACATTCCTTTTTTTTTTTTTTAATTAAATCATTTTATTGAGGGCTCATACATCGCTCACAATACATAAACATACTGTGCCAGGCACCTTCACATGTCCGCTGCTATTATCGTTCTCCAATCATTTGCCTTTTCCCTTGAGGCACTAGTATCGGCTTTTCCATCCCTTCCCCTCTTCTCCTGCTCTTCCTTCCCCACCAACCCTCAATACTTTATAAATTGTTGTTGTTCTGTCATATCTTACACTGCCCGACCTCTTCCCTAACGTACTCCTTTGACGCCCATCCTTCAAATAGGAGCTTATGTGTATATCCTTGCAGTTGGTTCTGTCTCTCCACCCCACCCTCTCTCTACCCTTCCAGCATCCCCAATCTAACCACTGGCTAGAAGGGGCTCATCCATCCTGGTTTCCCCATATCTCCAGCTCCCCTCTCCACCAGTGTACCTTCTCCAGCCCATTTGGATTTGTCAAGTAGAGTTGGGATTGCCCAGCTGCCCCTTGACTGGTCTATCTCCTCCCCATGACTCCCCTGTAAAGGGGTGACCAATTATCCACCAGTGGGCCTTAGGTCCTGTGTCAGTCCGGGTAGACTAGAGGAACAAATTCAATAGACATGCATATAGGTATAAGGAAAAGGGTTTATATACAAAAGGAATGTGACACCGAGAAGGCATCCCAGCCCAGTCCAGTTCAAAGATATAGGTCCAGTATTAACCCATATGCCCGAAATCAGTCTATAAAATCTCCTTCCGACTCACAAAGTCACAGGCCAGTGGGTGCAGAATCTCGGCGTTGGCGGGGGTCTCCCCATGGCTCCTCGCTTCCAGGGCTCAGGTCCATCAACAGCATGCCACTCCAGCTTCAGAGGTCTGCCTTCATCAGGGCAAAGCCGTGTGGTCTCTCCGCTGGCTCCTCCAACTTCCCAGAGGCTGCATCTAGTCTTTTTCGTGATTAATCGTCTCTGAGACTAACTCCCAACAACTGGGGAAGATAACTTCTCATCTTCACGAGGGAAATATCACGAGATTTCCCAGAAGTCTCAGGAGAAAGCCATGCCCACATAGAAGCCTCATTGGCTACTCAATGGCTATCTCCAGATTAACTGGCTAGACTCCAACCCTGCATTTCAATCATAAAATTAACATAAGCACGACTACCACAGGTCTCCACCCTGCTCTCCCCCTCATTCGTGATGATGTGATTCTTGTTCTTTGATGCTTCATACCTGCTCCCTTCGGCCCCTCTTGATCACACATGCTGGTGTGCTTCTTCCATGTGGGCTTTACTGTTTCTGCACTGAATGGCTACCTGATTATTTCAAGTCTTTGAGACTGCAGACATTCAATCATTTGGTAGCTGGGCACCATCGTTTCTTCTACTCTGCTTGCCTCTGTATCCATTTGTCTTCAGCGATATCGGGAGTCGACTGGTCCATTGATTTTGATTTTTGTTCTATGATGCCTGATACCTGATTGTTTCAGTACCTCATGATCGCACAGGCAAGTGAGCTTTTTTTATGGTGGGTTTTGTTGCTCCTGAGCTGGATGGCTGCTTGTTTATGCTCAAGTCTTTAAGACCCCAGATGCTATATGGACATTTCTTCTTTAACACTCTGCTGGATGCTTTGGGCATGTCCAAATGAAGCAAGTAAGTAGAGATTCTGTTTCAAACCCCATAGAGATAAACTTGTACCTGTGTCAAAAATAACTGATTCAGGGGGAGTGGGGAGGGGGGAAGGAGGAGTCAATACCCTGGGCTTAAGTGGAAAGAAAACACTTTTGAGAATGATGATGGCATCAAAGGTACAAATGTGCTTTGCATACAATGGATATATGGATGGATTGTGATAAGAGTTGTATGAGCCCCCAATAAAATTATTTTTTTTTGGCATCACTGCCCTCAGGTGGTGGGAGTAGGAGGCCCAGCCTTTGCTCCATGGAGCTGGAATTGAACCTCCATCCCTGTGGGCCGCAGTCCCGCGCACAACCACCATGCCACCGGGGCTCAGCCAATAAAACGATTTTTTAAAATAATTTAGAAAAATAATTGATTCCGTGTGTAAAAATAAATACAGTATTAGAAGAAAGGCACTAATAGATGCACAGGGGGAAGTTCAAAGAGAAGCTTCACAGAGGCTAACATACGGGATTGTAGAATTCAGACAGACCTGGGGAGGGGAAGACTCCTGCAGTGCTGGGGCTCTGGTAAGCAAAGCATAAGCCAGCAAGGCTATTTACATTTTTCTTCACTGAGGGGACAAGAGAGGCGCAAGTACAAGTATACATATAACAAGGGGTGCTAGCACACCCGGGGCTTAGGGGCTGCCTTTACCACTCCAAACCTGAAAATCAGGCCAGGAAAGGAACCACCGCACTGTGGAAGAGGAGGAGCTACCCAATAGACATCAGTGGTCAAGATGTAGCCACTGCCAGAATTGCATGAAGGCAAGGAAGGAGCAGGAGGAATAACACTCCCCAGAGTCCTCTTCTTCACTGCCATCTCTTGCTACTGCTTTCCAATGGCTACATCCAACCAGATGTGGCCAGAGGCCAAAAAGACCCCGTGTAAGCCAGACAGTGGAGGTCAGCATCTTTCCGCACAGAGCAGAGACTGGTGGAGAAGAGAAAGAGAAGTGGATCACCAGAAGGGACGCTCCTAGAGCAAAGAGAAGTTGAACAGCACCAGAAGATTGTATGAAAACAAAATTCTCCTTGACAAGTATGTGAGGTGATCCAGGTGCTGGATGTGAAAGGAAATCAAAATTAGTGGCTGAACTTAAAAAAGACCTGGGGTTTGGGGGTCAGGACAGGCAACTGGCAGAAAATGGCTCACCAAGAGGGCAGCACTTTGGTTCTCTTTGGGAAACATCTAGGCTGTGTTCTGCTTATTCTAGTCTCTAACTGTGTGACCTTGGGCAAGTCACTTTGCTTTCCTGAGGCTCTTTCCTCCACAATACAAGATACTACACTTTGATTATAAGTTTAAGATACCTTCCAAATTCTAGGATTCTAGGATTCCAGAAACATAGCAAATGTTCACTAGGTAAGTAAATGTTTCTCTATGAGAGGCGGGCACTGGAGTTCACTTACGCACCTTGAAATAAAATTTGACTTACACAGATAGAGACACCACATGGTAATGATTGTACAAACTCTTCTTGATATGACGAACTATTGAATTGTGTGGCAGTCATGTAATCTTGTGTCAATTTCAGGATTGGGAATGGAGGGATGGAGTCTAGCCTATCAATCTGAAGATAGCCAATGAGACCTGTGTGTATGCATGATTTCGTGGTTTTTTCCTGAAAATTCTGGGAAATCTGACCCTATTTCTGAGAGACTTAACGACTAAGACCCTTGAGACAGTCTACTGAGAAGACACAAGACTGTGAGACATCCCTGTGAGACATCCCAGAGGAGAAGGCACATGGGCTTACCCTGATGGAAACAGACCTCTGAAGTCTGAAAAGCCACGCAGGGACTCCTTCCAGTGCTGAGAAGCTTGAGAAGCCACAGAGAGTCCCCGTGTCCCCCCCTCCCCCCAGCAGCGCTGAGATGCTTCTACCACCACTGGATACACAAGACTCTGCATCCACTGACCTGTGATTGTCCTGGCCTCGTTGCATGTGCTTTGTGAGTGTGAAGAGAACTTATAGATTGATATCGGACACATAGGCTAATAACGGACTTATGACCTTGGACTGGATTGGGCTGGGATGTTTTCTTAAGGTACAGTTGCTCTTGTATATAAACCTCTCCCTTATATACATGTGTGTTTATGAATTTATTTCTCTAGCCTACCCGGACTAACACATGTGCTATGTGGATTCAGTGCCAATAAAACTGTTTTTTAAAAAAGGAAACCACAGAACTCAGTTTACAAATGCACCCAGATGCTCCAATACTACTATGGCCAAAAATGCTGAAACACAGAGCAAAGTTGTTATCATTTCACGTGACCTTGAAAAAGAGTGAGAAAGACTAATGAAGCGAAATTTAAAAACATGCTCTCTGGAATGCAGAGAATGCAAAGAAACACTGGAGTAAGCTGAATCATTTGGTGGAGGTAGCATATTTTAGAAGAAAAAATGAATGACTCAGTCAATATGGTAAGAAATAAAATTATTAAAGTGTCCCCAGAAAAAAAGAAAAAGTACCTCCAGAAATAAATGAACTCCCTGCCCCCCCCCCCAAAAAAAAACAGAAATGAACTCCCATGCCAGAACTACAGTTCCATCCCTGACTATTCCTTGTGGAAGCATACAGGCACAAGCAGACTTCCATTCAGTCATGACACAACCATGTATTGAATATTGTGTGTCAAGCACTATGGTGGGGACTTCGAAGAGTTCATAGAAAAATGTACTTTATGGCAAACTATGGTTTTCTTTTCTTGTACAAAAATAAACTTATTCAAATTTTTCATAATACAAGGGGGTACCCCCCAAAAAACAAACAACATGGAATTTCCCCCCAAAGCTATGAATTTTTTTTTTTTACAAAACAACCTTATCACCTTTGAAGTACTCTCCGTTATACTTAAGACATTTGTCAAATCTGGGATTTCATTCTTGGCAGCATTTCAAGCTCATCTGTTTGGGTAGCTGACAGCACCTCCCTCGTTTGTTTTTTTTCTTCTTCACCTCTTCTATGTTGTTAAATCGTTGTCTGTTCATGTCCCTCTTCATTCACGGAAACAAAAGAAGTCGCATGGGGCGAGGTCAAGTGAGTTAGAGGTGTGGTGCAGGAGAGGCATGCTGTTCTTTGCCCAAAACTGGCACGCTTGGCTGCGTGAGCAGGTGCATTGTCATGGTAGCAAAACAAGTCCTGGTTTGACTTTTCTGTTGTACACTGTTTCGCTATATTTTCAGAACCTCTAACTAGAAAGCTTGTTAACATCCTGACCTGATGGAACAAATTCCAGAAGCACTACAGAGTCAACATTTTCGATTATTCAGGAAGTTGACAGTGTCCATAAGGAGGTTTGTCAACTGACATTTCACCTTTTTGAAATGAGAAAACCATTTATACACTTGAGCTTTCCCCACAGCACTGTCCTTGTAAGCTACGTTCAACATCACATTTTCTGCGGCACCCCCTGCCCCCCATGCAGGAGACAAAATTTCATAACCACATGCTGTTCACTTAAATCGACCATCAAACAAAAAATGAAGTTTGAGCAAAAGTGCTTTTACGAAAAAATTCACTGTGACCAGAGATGCCACTTGGTGCACTAGTTCAGAGCAAGTTGCTCACTGCTCGCACAGTGGGGGAAATGCATATAATGGAAGTTCCACCCAACAGAGCCTTATTTCCAGTTTCTTTTTTTTTTGGGGGGGGGGAGGGGGGGAAGAGAACCACCTTGTATGTCTGAACAGGATCTAGTTTTAGGTACTAAAAATAGAGCAAAACATCAGTTTGAAAAGAGCTATCAGAGCAACATGAAAAGAACACATTTTTTTCTGCCACCAAGTCATTTCGGAGTGACATTAATGTAATTTCCAAGAACATTGTTTGTTTGTTTTTTAATGAATTTAACTTTATGCGAGCAGACAGCCTCTTCTTTCCCGAGAGGGCCAGTGGGTAGATATAAACCACATATCTTTTGGTTAGCAGCCTGGCACCTAACCCATATTGCCACTAGGGCGCCTCATCACAGCAACCTAAGTTTTTTATGATTGCAGCAAAAACAAACATCAAACTTATAATGACGCTAAGGTGAAACATTGGCGAAGTCACTGATGTGTTATGGGTGCAATGCTTCAGAGAAACAGGTGTATAATGGAAAACTCATTTTATGATGATAATGTAGAAGGTGAAGCCTGCAGCAGACCATCCTCATCAATTTATATGGAGACAATTAACCTTGTTATGCCTTAATTGGGAAGGACAACCAATTTATAGCGGAAACAACAAGCAACACCGTGGACATCTCCCATCTCCAATTGGTTCAGATTATAAAACTTTGACTGAAAAATTAAAGTTAAGCAAACTTTCCACTCATGGTGCCAAAACTGTTCTGTCCATATCAGTTGCAGACAAGAGCACAAGAGCTTTTTCAATTTAAACAAGTGGATCAAGATCTTGGAAGCATTTCTTGGAAAAATTGAACAGATGAAACATCTCTACCAGTGCAGTGCCGAAGACAGAGCATAAGTAAAATAACGCAATCGCTCAATCATATCAAAGAGTTCAAAACATCTTGGCTGATGATTTTCTGGAGGGTCAAAATTCGATTAAAATCTGATTATTACATGAGAGTTTTTGCAAAAGTGAGCACTTCTTCACCATAAGAATGTTCTTGTTCATTCCCTTCATCAAAGCAGGGCAGTTGTGCAAGAGTTTCAATGGAAGATCGTTAGCTGATCCTAAATCTTTAAACCCAATTTTTCTTCGGTTAAGATTTTTTTTAAAAGACTGTATTGTCGGATAAATTCACAGGACCTTAGCTTTTAACGATAGACTAAATGGCTAGTGCCACTGAACTTGACTAGTCTTGAACTTCACAGCACTTTTGCTGGAAAAAAAATGTTTACACACAACACATATTTACATATACCTACCTTCTAATTCCATTGTCCATGAACTTTTGAAGTCTTTTTGTATCATCATATTCAAAGGACATTTATAAGGACATTAGAGTTGAAAAATCAGCTAAAATTTCACCCTTTCCCTCTCTCTAGCTAGCAAAATGCTATTTTTTCCTGATACTAACAATATCACAGAACCAATTTATACTAAGTCAGAACAGACTTGATGACAACAGGGTCTTTTTTTGTTTGTTTGCTAATATTAATATTTTCCCACGTACATTAGAGCTATAGAGATTTGAGGGTATTTATCTGGGAATCTGCCTACCATTCATAACATTATTTCTAAACATTTTCTCCAATCCCCACTCCTTTCTGGTGTCAACTAGTGAGCTAATTAGTGCCAATGAGACCATTTCTAACTCTCAGGGATATAAACATGATTCCAGCGCAATGAAGCCAAGTTTGCACACACTTACAACATTACTGAATCATTTACTTTCACCTTTTAACAAGTATCTGTTGAACACTTACTTAAGCACGCGACTAAGTGCAATGGCCTGGCACCAAAGACGAGTAAGAAGCCCTGGATCTCGTGTGTAAAACTTACACACACGATCAAAAAATGTTACAGTTCCAACCAGAGCTGTAAGGGAGTAGCAGGTCCTGGTGTCTTGGTGGGTTGATTTGGGCTGCTAACTGCAAGGTTAGCACTTCAAAACCACAAGTCTCTCCAAGGAAGAAAGATGGGGCTTTCTACTCCTATAAAGAGTGACCAGTCTCCAAAACAAGCCGGGGTTACCCTTTTCCATAAAGTCACTATGATTTGGAATTGACACTATGGCAGTGACTTTGAGTTGGGGTATGACAGATTCTACACAGGAATAGTGTAGTAGTGCAGAAATGGAGGCGGGTGGAGCTCCAGGAGCTGTGGGCAGGAATCCAGAGGATCCAAGAATCCGGACCACACCATGATTCTCATAGGACAAGCTAGGCCGTTGGTGAGGGAACACCCTTACAAGGGATTCTGAAGCATGTTTGTGACCGAATAGAACTTTTTTAAAAAAAAAAAATAAAGAACAAAGCAAGTCCGATGGCTAATAAAAGGCTGTTGCAAAAGTCTAGCTGAGAGATGTCGTTCGTGGGAGAAGTTAAAACAAAATCCTCCCCACCCCCACAGCCCCTTGCCAGGAATGGAGCTTGGAAAAGGGAGAAATAGTCCTAAAGCTAATTAATTCAACAGGATCTGGTGACTGGACACGGAAAATAAAGGAGATGGAAAATGGTTTTCATCAACTAACTGCCCGCATGAGTGGCAGGGTTTGGGGAGGATGGGACTTTTTCTTCACTGCCACCACGTGGGCTCTGACTCATAATGACACATTAGGACAGGGCAGACATGCCCGTGGGTTTCCTAAAGCTGCTTCTTCACTTCCGCATGTGGCCAGTAGTTTCAAACTGTTGACCGTAAGGTTAGCAGCTTAACTTGTAACCGCTATGCCACCAGGTCTCCTTTAGGGGAGGGCAGTCAGCTTAATTTTGTTTTGAAGCATAATCATCTGTATTTAAACATTAAAAATCCTCTTAAATATAATCTGCTGAGGATATTATTATAGCATATCTAAAACTGCTCACGTGTCTTAAGAATCACTATAAATATAAGTCAATGCTGGGCAGCCAGAAAAGTAGATAGTGTTAGAGCATAATAACTCCCAAAGAACATCGAGAATTTGCTTTCTGGAATAAAAGCATAACTTCAGATTGTTTTCTTATCACCTTATTTCAATCAACAGAGCAGGGCATAGTGCTAAGGCCATGAGTTCTCCTGATCCAATCAATTTCACAATTTGAACTAAATTCCCTGCTAACTTCAAGGTCCGGAGTGCACCCTGTGGGGGTAAAGCTCAGTCTCTCTCCTCGGGTGGAGATTTACATCTTTCAAAACTCTGCAGAGGGGTCCATGGCAGTGGTTTGAAGGGTATCAAATACCATCGCTTCACATTTTAAAATAATCATTCCAAAGAAAACTTTGAAAATACAAATGGATGTAAGCAGTAGCCTTTGCAGCCCGCTATTTATTAAAGAACAGTGTCGTCTCGGTCAGAACCAAACTCAGGGCACTTTAGAAACCGATACCACTTCTCAGTTATCTCTTTCCTGTTTTCCATTCTAAGCTCTCACACTAAACATCTGGTTTTTAGTAATGTATACCTTCGCTGGACAGGGCAAGGTATTGAGGTGTTTTGTCTGTCTCGGCCCACTATGTGAAAAGTAAAAGTAAATGAGCTGCCACTAAGGCTTTAACACCTACTCAGTTTTATATAGGCAATCCTCTGAGAGATGACTCATGGTTAACTGCATGAGAATTTCCAATATTAAGGTTCATTACGAAAGCTCTAAAACTGCAACTACTACTATCCTATGAACCCCTCCCAAGTTTCTCCTCTAAGAAAGTAGGACACAACTACTTGATTTGTTTTTAATATAGCCCAAAGTAAACAGTTTAGGCAGGTCATCAACAAAACAAACTTAAATTAGCAAATATAAGTTTCCTTGTTTAAAATACAGATCTCTACGACAAAAATACTTGTGTAGTGTGAATGCCAGCAAAAAGGGCAGACGGTAAATATGCTTTCTGTTCTATTCAATATGCTCAACTCTCCATACCTGAGATGGGCAAACCTAAACCTTTCTCTTATTGATGTGAACCCCAGATAACTATCTCAAAGTTCTCACTATCTTAGCACTAGATACCCCCCAAAGCATAAAGTCACTTCCTTCTCCACACACGTACCCAAATAACAACATCACAATTCCACACAAACACAGGACCAGTCAAGAAGACAGTGCCTAACAGCGAACAAAAACAAACGACGTTTGGCCTGCAACTCGAGATTCAGTTCATGGGCAATTGATCAAAAACAAACTTTTCTTATTACGAAAACGCTTAACTCCGCGTTTTAAAAAAAATGCGTGATCGTTTTCTAAAGAAGAAACAACAGAGTTGGGCGAAAGTGAGTCACTTCCGAGGCTGGTTTGGCAGTGAGCGCGCCCGAGGGAGCGGGGCCCCTGCCCTCCCACTCCGCGCCCGCCCCCTCGGGGCTGAGCACCGGCGAGCTCGCGGGGCCGAGGGCCCAGGCCGCCCGGCTGCCTGCTCACCCCCGAGGCCGCGGGGGGAGGCGGAAACCCGGGGGACATGCCCGCCCGGGCAGCAGGAACCAGGGGACCCGGCGCTGGGGGCCAGCCCGAGGGGCTACTCACTCCGCAAGTGGCCAGCACGAAAGCCATTCGCCAGGGCCGCGGGCCTCCGTGCCTCCAGGGGCGGGAGCCGGCGCTGCCGGGGAGCACGCCTTCTCCTCCCCCACCGGCTCCCGGGCAGAGGGACAGGGGTCCGGCCTCAGGTTCGGCCCCTCCGCCGGGCCAGCCTTCACCCTGACCCACCCTGGGGTGTAGGCGCCGCCCCGATTGGCTAGCCCTGCCGGCTTCCGGGCAAAGAGACCCCTGGCGATTGGCCATGGGTCACCTGCTGTAGGGGAGGTGAGCGGCCGCCGATTGGCGGTTGGGCCAGTTTGGGGTGGAGAGGCTGCGAGAGCGGGCGGGGGTGGCCCTCCCAGGGCCCCACGCCCAGACCGGACTGCGCCCGCCCCCCAGGGCCCGAGCCCACCGCCCCCGGCGTCGCGGCGGGACCCGGAGCTCTCACCTTGGGAGCAGGGGGCTGGCGTCACGCGCCCTCCGCCAGGACGGGCTCGTCCAGACACTGGCCACTGGCCCCGGCCCGCCGCGCCGCCCCGCCCCGCCCCAGGCTGGGAGCTAGTTACTCCAGGGAGCTCCGCTTGGCAGAGGCTCCGGTCCCACCACTTCCCACTGGGCTGCGCCTGGGGAAGGTCCCAGTCCCAAACCGAGCGTGCGCCTACACCCCGCGGCTTCCAGCGCGTCGTCACCGAAATCTGGCCACCGTGGGGCCTGGGTCCAGAACTTTCACCTCGCAAAGTGATTTTACTTCCTGAAAGTTGTTTGTGTCGCATTGGGGGGAGGGGGGGAGAGGTCAAGAATAGGATGTATCAATAAACAAAAGGGAGGGCGTTTGTTTTTATACTACTTATCCGGTGAGACAGCGTGGGCCTGCTGTGGTGCTTCAGCCCAATAAGGAATGGGAGCGGTTCGTTAAAATGCTTCACGAATGGCTTAACTTCAATTTACATTAAAAAGATTTAAGAGGGCTTTGAAAGAAAAAAAAAATTCCAAAGTGGAGGAAACCAGAGACAACAGTGATAGGTAAATTAATCTGGAAAATGATTTTTTTCCCCCTGCTTTTGCTAGTTTTCCTTATGGTTATCCTTCATAATTTAAAAAACCTGCACCCCCCCTACAAAAATTGGATAGTATGTACTGTACCAGATGGTCAATAAGTGCATTGTTTAGCAGTTGAGCTTAAACAATATTATGTAAATGCTTCAAAATATCCAGTGCCATGGGACCCACTCAAAAACCTGATCCCTACCTCAGTATATGAGACCAACATTCATGTTCAAATATTCAAACCCACTGCCATCAAATCCGTGCCAATTCGTAGCAAGCCTGCATAGGGTTTGAATCCTTGTAAATCTTTAAAGGAGCCGACAGCTCTTCACCCAGCACAGCTGCTGGTGGGTCTGAGCCACTGGCCTGTGGTTAGTCCAATGCTTTCTAAGCAGAGGCAATGGGTCCTTTCCATACTAATATGCAAAACCATAAATTTAGCAGTGAGTACCTTCCTCACTCCACATTAACCTCACCATCAAATCCTGTCACTCTCATCTTCCCAATACACAAACCTCAATTTCAATTCCATGTCCCTCCATCAACACCACCCTACCATATAAGCCAGCCTCTTGCAATTACCTAATCGCTGACGTCTTCTTGAATCTACCTTGACCCCTCCACTCCATTCTCAGACCTGACACACTGATTACACATTTGGAATGGTGACTGAAGTCAGCAGTTCAAAACCAACCACCAGTCGCTCTGTAAAAAGGCTCATCTGTCTACTGCCATAAAGTTAGAGTGTAGGACTCGATGGCAATGAAAGTAGCCCTTAGCAGTATACCCCAAACCGTTTCATTACCCCTCGTTACTGCCCCACTTCTCTTCAAGACTTTTAGGGGCATCAGCCAGTTGGGTTTAGGAAACAATTTACAGTCTCTAACAATGACCTCCAAGGGGCAACCCCCTACTTAATCCTTAACTCCCAAATGTACTGGCAAGGAGTTGATTCTGACTCATAGTGACCCAAAGGGCAGATTGGAACTGCGCCTGTGGATTTCCACGTTGTAACGCTTTACAGAAGTAAAAAGCCTCATCTCCTACCTTGTGAATCCTAAATTTTCACCCTTTGGCCCTGTGTTAGCCTGGGTAGACTAGAGAAACAAATTCATAAACACGCATATGGATATAAGGGAAAGGGTTATATACAAGAGGAATGGGACATTGAGAGAGCATCCCAACCCAGTCCAGTCCAAGGTCATAAGCCCAATATTATCCCATATGACCAATACCAGTCTATAAAATCTCCTTCCGACTTACGAAGCACATGTAATGACACCAGGACAATCACAGGCAGTGGGTGCAGAGTCTTGTGTGTCTGGCGGCAGTAGAAGCAGAAGCATCCTGCTACTTGCGAGGGTCTCCCCATGGCTTCTCACTTCCAGGGCTCAGAGTCCATCAACAGTATCCATTGGTGGTAGAAGCATCTCAGCACTGGCAGGGGTCTCCACATGGCTTCTCCAGCCCCAGAGGTGTGGCTCCATCGGGGCAAGCCCATGTGGCCTTTCCTCCGGCTCCTCCTTTCTTCAGGAATCAGGATGGATCAGCATGCTGTTACCTTGTCAGTCAAGTGTGTCCCAACAACTCGGGAAATGGTCTCTCATCTCCACAAGGGAAATATCCAAGACTTCTCAGAATTCTCAGAGAAAGCCATGCCCACACAGAGGTCTCATTAGCTAAATCCAAATTGAAGGCTAGACTCCACCCCTACATTCCCAATCATGAAACTGACACACAAGTACATGACTGCCACAGGCCCTTTTCCAAATTTCTCTAATTTGCAAAGCACCGTCTAACTTAAGGGACTTTGTATGTGGTGTTCTTTCAGAGCCTGGTGGCATAACCGGTTGTGTGTTGGTCAGCAGTTGGTGAGCACCAGCCACTCTGAGAAAGAGGAGGCTTTCTGCTCCAACAAAGATTTAGTCTTAGAAATCCACAGGGCAAGAAAAGAAAGAAAGGAAGAAGGAAGGAAGAAAAAAAAGAAAGAAAGAAAGCCACAGGGGCAGTTCTCCTCTCTCTTCTAGGCTCACTATGAATCAGAAGTGACTCGATGGCAGTGAGTTCTGTCTATTTCACATCTTTTTGTTATATGCTGGTCCTTACAGATCTTGGAACTCTTTATGGAACTTATAACAGTTATGATTTTACATCTGTTATATTCTTTTTTTTTTGGGGGGGGGGGGCATCACTGCTCTCCGGTGGTGGGAGTAGGAGGCCCAGCCCCACTGCTGGAATTGAACCTCCGTCCCAGTGGGCCGCAGTCCCGCGCACAACCACTACGCCACCGGGGCTCAGCCCTGTTTTATTCTTTTTAATCAACTTTTTTCCTAAATTAAAGATCCTATCTCATTCTGTCTAACCCTACATTCTTTTTATTTAATAGGATGTCTGGCACATAAGTGCTCCATTCTGAGTTTCCTACTGTAAACTATTCTAGAAATATATATCAATTCTGTGACAAACATACAATGAATTATAAATAGAGATGGAGAAAAAATACATCAATGTTGCCAGATGAACAAAGTCAGTGTCTAACCTTCACTAATACCCTTTAAATGTTTCCTTTAATATTTGCTTTTCTAGCAGTTAATTTTGTACCTGGCAGCCTTAGGGACTTGATTCCACATTAGCTGATCAAACAGTTCTCCGAGCCTGGAAAAAGCCTACACCTCCAATTCTATATTGTTTGACCCTATAAAAGGCATAGTCCTTATTTATGTAATCCACGCTACCAGTCGTTTCACGTGCTATTTCCTCTCTCCCTAGCTAGACAGGAAGACCCGTGGGGTCATTCAGGGTGTTGTACTGGCAGTGGCTAGCAAAATGTCAGATTTTTTAAGTGTCTACCAATCTCCCACCCTTAGTAGTTTTAAAATGGAGTGCACAGTCATTTTGACTGTATAGTATATACAGTCAAGCAAAAAAAAAAAAGAGTTGTAATAGGCCCAAGGGTTCAGACTAGTGGAGAGTACTTTTTTATGACTGCCTCTGGACAAGGACACTGAATTTTCCTCGGCTGCATCCGGCCGGCCCTTGAACAGCATGGGGTCGCAAGGTGTTGCCACTGCAGTCAGCGCGTGTGTTGTGCAAGCTTTGAGCAGAGCGGTTGGGAGAGATGATTAGCATCACCTGGCCTGGTGATGAGCTGCTCCGCGTAGAACAAGGGGCCCACTCTAGCAAGGCCGCACAGCGTCGCCACAGGACAGCACCAAACTGTGCTGATGAGTTTCCGAGGCGGTGGCCTTTTCAGGGCGTCGAAAGGTGTTTTCTTCCTCAGAGTGGCAAGCGGTTTCAAAAGGCTGTGCTTGTGGTTAGACATACAGGCCAGCACATAATGCAGCACTACACTGCCGGGATTCCCACCCTAGCACCGAGAGGCGCGGGGGTGGGAGCAGGGCGAAGGCAGCGGAGTCACACGTGTGCTCGCACAACTGAAACACACCTTGTCGCGTGTGTTAGGCTGCTAAACACAAGGTCAGCAGTGTGAAACCACCAGCTGCTCTGAGGAGAAAGATGAGGCTTTCTGTTTCCAAAAAAATTTCTCTGTCCCACAACCACATTGTATCTGAATCCATGTGATGGCAGTGGTCCCTGATTTATTTACATATCCAAAGAGGTTACAGTCATAGTCCAATGTTCATCTTTTCGGTTTAATACTAAAGGGCTATTTTCGGTTTCATATTTTCAGTTTAATACTATAATAACCTATTTGTTAGCGCTGTAAAATTCTCAGTTCCTTAATCCTTGGGTTCAGTTCCACTAACAAAGGTGACTTGCATTTTGCTATAATGCTGGAAGCTATGGCACCCATGGTGGAAAGACTCAAGATAGATCAGTAAGAAATATCTGGTGACCAACTTCTGAAAATTAGTGAACACCTTTTGCGATCCCAGCAGAGCAGTGTGCATGACGACGTGGATGGTCGGCAAGTGCGTGGGAACCCCACCCTTGGCGCAGTGACTGGTGTAGCAGTGGAAGGGAGCCACAGAGGAAGGGGACCTGTTGACAACCAAGACGAGGCAGGGCTGGGTGAGGCCCCATCCACTGTATGTAGACTTGCCGGAGCCGGAGCCGGCGTCCAGGTGAAGCAGTGGGACATTCAGTAGGAAGAGTAACTGCACAACCCGAAAGAACAGTGTGGTCCGCGCAGCTATGGTACTTTGAAACTAATGTGGCGACCCAATGTTTTAAGTACAATTTATATGTAATTGCAGTAGAAAACTAAGTAATCATAAACCCATATAAGCAAACTGATTTCTAACACATTAACAATCAAAAAACCATCGAACAACTTAACTAAGGCTGTAGAGTAAGTTCCCAAATCAAATCCACAGTCATCAACTTGATTTTGACTCACAGGGACCCTCTATTTATTTATTTTTTTTGTTTTGGGGATTTTGGGGCATCACTGCTCTCCGGTGGTGGGAGTAGGAAGCCCAGCCCCACTGCTGGAATTGAACCTCCGTCCCAGTGGGCCGCAGTCCCGCGCACAACCACTGCGCCACCGGGGCTCAGCCCTACAGTGACCCTCATAGGGCTTCCAAGAGTGTACATTTTGGAGGGAGCACATAGTCTCATTTTTCTCTTGTGGAGCAGCTGGCAGGTTTGAACCACCAAATGTGTGGTTAGCAATCCAATACTTACCTGACAGCATTATCAGGCTCCTTAAACTCAAAAATCAAACTCACTGCCATCAAGTTGTAGGACAGAATAGAACTGCCCCCTATCATTTTCAAGACTGCAGATCTTAATGGGAGTGGAAAGCCTGGTAGTTTTGAACTGTTGAAACTGCAGTTAGTAGCCCAGCTCATAACCTACCCCACCACTAAAGCTCTTTAGGTAGCTAAATTAATGCTTACCTAATTTCTTTGTTAGGATTAAAAAGCATAAAATGTAGTGATCAGGAAATATAAAAACATTTTTTAAAAGTCAAAATACTAAATTCAATAGGAATCAAGGGAGAGATCTTTAAAATAGCTAGAAGCCCTCAATCAAAAGCACACAAATTCTACTACTAGCTACTAAAATGAAAAGAAAAACAGAATTCATGTTATTTTCAAAATTCTTATTTCTCCTAGATAACCTAATAATGTTAGCTAAGAAGAGTCACCATCTCCTCTGATGTCATCTTCACCACTGTGTCTTTAATAGCCACTGACACGAGGTTGGCATGTATTAGGTGCTTAATAAAGTGTCTGTTGAATTCATGAAATGCTAGGTACAATGCTATGAAAATAGCAGAATATGCAATTAAAGAAGTTGGAAATGGCTTCTGTAAACTGCAAAACAGAAAATAGAAGAGGGGGGGGAGGTGTCGGCACACAGCTTTTCTATTTGAGCCTTTGGGCACCATTCCATTAAAAAAAATTAGGTATTATTGCCCTGAATTTTATAGCTAGAGATCTACATTAGTTCCTTAATTTTTTTCTGAAACAACTGCTTGCAAATTTGGCACCTCACCAAAGGAAGGGTGCAATTTCTGCATATTTTAAATACTTTCATTGTAAATGCTCCATCTTTTATCCACCCTTTCTTTCAGCACTAGAAAAACTTCCACTCACTGCCATTGAGTCGATTCTAACTCCGAGTGCACTGTAAGACAGTGTAGAACTCCCCGGTGGGCTTCCAAGACAGCAGCTCTTTCAGGTAGAAAGTCTTTCTCCTGAGAGGTGGCTGGTGGGTTCGAACGGCTGCCCTAATGGTGAGCAGCCCCACTTGCAACATCAGGATGCCATCAGGGCTCCCTCAGTAACAGGACAGAAGTTATGAATGAGAGCTACATGGTTATCCTTAGGAAAAGAATATGGAAATGACTACTACTTTTATTTTGTGTGTGAAAATAAAATGAATAGAAGACTAACCCAATGATGTGAAGATTAAATATATCCCAAATACCAAGCTTTTCCAAGATGCTATACCACCCCATTTTCCCACCCATCTTCCCCTTGATACATACATTCTCTCGCCTCCCTGGGTTCTGAAATTTGCTCTAAGCGCCCACAGAACTAATGCAAGGGTAAGGCGTGGCTCATGGGTTGTGGATGCTGTTAAGTCTCAAATGCAAAGTTCAGATGTTCCTCGTGAGGCTCCTGCTGTTCCACCAGGCCACAAAAGCTGGTGAGACCAGGTCAGGCAAGAGCGCACAACTCGACTCCAAGAACCAGAGGTCAGGCAGAGCCAAGGCAAGTGCTGGATCCGGAGCCAGAAGGGAAACGCGTCCAATAGTTAAAGCAACTCTCCCAGCTGCAACCAATGTTCAAACAGGAAGGCCGATCACAAACGGAATGACCTTGAAGGAGCTTGATCTTTGTCTTTCAACAGACCATGCCCCCAAGGAAGCAAATGGGTGGTGACTTGGGTCATACTCTCTACAGAAGAGAGGACTCCAAATATGTCCTACCTCTTCGGTTCATTAGCATATAATGAATGCCTTCTAAAATGATAATATAGTCACCAGCATTGAGTCTAGAGTTTTCAAATCATCATAAAATGGATTTTTTAAACGGGGTGAAGGGGAAATTACTGTTAGAAGAATCATATTATGTCATGTTCTGCATTTCAATGATTCTATATTGTAAAAAAAAGTAATATGTATTGCGATGTCATTATTGTCATAAAAATTGCAATCCTCATGGTTTTTAGAGTTTCCTTTATATTAGACTGAATTTCATAAAAGGATTATATATTATTTATTTACAGCTATGTCTTCTGCAACTAGTATAGTACATGGAACACAGTAAGTGCTCAACAGTATTTGTCAAGTAACTTTCTGAATTCTCTGTAGGGTCTACATTGATCATGCATTACTGTTAGAAAAGCTTTAAATTTTATTTTTATAAAATGGAGTCATAAAAATATACAGTAAATTGAAAAGATTTCTTTAAGACCATACAAGAATAATTTTTTTAAGAATAAAGTCTTGGCAGTTACAGGAATAAACTTCAGTTATTTATAAAACAGAATCATCTATTCTTCATTGTTTCCTCAGAGTTTATGATAAACAGGCACCATTGGCACCTTAGACTCCAGAAGGAAACTGAATCCTAACACACTACATCTCAATTTCGGGGCCAGAAATTCCTCTGCCCTCAGTGATGGCAATGGCAGTGGCAACAGCCCTCAGGGGAACTTTGTTACTTGGAAACCCAACTTAGGGAGCCAGTTCTCCCTACCACTTTACCTGTGTGAGAGCTGACACCAGTAAGTCACGTCATTTCCTTTGGGAACCAAAGGCCTTCAAGGGAGAAAAACAAAACACATCTATTTGTCTAGGAGACACAGAACAAAAGAAATCTAATGAAGGCAAGGGACGGGCGAAACATAGTGGTGGTGGTTCGCAGATCTTTACAGTCTGAGAAATTGACATGCTCCAACTGCTAATCTTCAATCAAATAGCTTCACACTCCAGAAAAGCATATAAAAGTCTCCGTTAACCCAAGTTACTTAGATACTGAAGCCATTAAGACAAATGTGGGTAGAGTCGGGATATTTTAATATTAGAGATTAACTTCTCAGCTACTCTCTCCTAAATTGTCCCTTGAATATTCAATCTTTCACTGTCATTAATGCTCAGCAGGTGTGTAATTACATCCTAAACTACCTTCTTTGGGGGTAAGAGGGTTCTTCAGAATGACTCTACTGGTTTTCTAACTTTGACAATGACTTGCAGTATGAATTCATATTGCACACCACATCTCCTTTATTTTTGTCCCAAAGATTGAATGGCAGTTTTGGTTGGTGAGATTCCTCATAGCCTTTTTCTTCCCTGTAGCTTCGTTGCTGAACTATATGCTTATACAATATTCTTATACAATCTTAATCCATGTCCTTTCTCTCTACGGCAGCGGTTCTCACCCTGTGGGTCACAACCCCTGTGGGGTCGGCCAACTCTTTCACAGGGGTTGCCCAATTCATAACAGCAGCAAAATTACAGTTAAGAAGTAGCAATGAAAATAATTTTATGGTAGAGGGCTCACCACAACATGAGAAACTGTATTAAAGGGTCGTGGCATTAACAAGGTTGAGAACCACTGTTCGAGGGGCATAAGATCAAAGCTAATAGATAGTAAACAAATAAAAGAAGGGAAATTATAAAGTAGCAATGAAACTTCAATTGGAAAGTCATCCAAGATAGAGTCTATAGTAGTCGATATAAATGCTTCAAAATTCTTCCCTATTTCTTGACCCAAAGAATAATCACAGAAACCATTTGATATGAAATATTTTAAACATCAATTAATTTATAGCATAAAGTAGAACACACTTAAGCTCTACAACTCAAAGCATGTACAGGAATGTTTTCAAATGAAACTCGATAAGCCACTCTAAGTTGTTGTTTCATTCCTGATAATCTACAAATATTAATGACACTATACACTGAATCAGCTTAGTAACAACCTTAAAACCAAGTACCAGTTAATTTCCACTTTTGTGTTATATAACACCATGTCCTTTAGTTGCCATAGAAGGGTTTGAGAGATATCAATTGAGAAGTGAATGCCAAATGACTTATTGGTATGTCAAGTTTCTACACAACTATATACAAATTTTCCAGGCATTAGAATAAATGGAATATGATGGAGTCATTGCATTCCACATATGCCAAATTTTAAAATAACCTATATCCTGATAGTACCATTTTCATATTGTAAGTTGAAATTTATTATTTGCTCCAATTTTATACCATTGATCCCATAAGCAAAGTACTAACATCATATCCAGTTCAGATTAATGTACATTTTATTGCTTCATGTTTTGTATTTTTTTCTTTTGTGTAAATAGCACAGTTGCATAAAATTATAAACGTAATAAAATTTACACCTGTTTTTATATGTCACATTTCAGTATTCTATTTTGGTGTAAAAAGTGCATGCATTCTAAGTTTGGGGGCTTTTGGGGGGAGGAGCCAATTACAACCTCCCTGCCACATGTATTTTCTGCAAGCTTACTATGTGAATTGTGCTCCCTTGATTAAGATGACCATTGTACCTTTAATCCCTTTTGTGATGTCAATTCTAGCCTCTGTGCCTTTGACTACAATCCCACTTTTGGAGGGAGTTCTGTTATGCTAATGTTTCCCTCTGGTTGAGCATAGGTCCAAACCAACTCAACAGCAACTAACCACAATAAAGGATAGGAGGAAGAAGGGATATATTCTGAGTCTCCACTTTACTAGGAGACATGCCTAAAATCACAAACCACCCTTTGCTTCCTTGGGGCTACGATCTGCTGGAAGACAAATACCACACCTCTATTCCTTTTGTAACCTGCCCTTTCTAAATGAGCACTGGTAGAAGCAAGGAGAACTGATTTCCCATTTTGCAGTCTTGTGAAAGAGTGGGATCTTAGGGAGGGTTATTTGAATTTGGATTTTGGAATAATTGCACCCATAACCACATGAACCACTTCCTTAAAGCTCCCTGAGCTCTGTGAGCTGTTGCATGCAATCTCAGAACCCAGGGAAATGAGAACATGCACTATGGTAGGGGAGAATGGTACAGTATCTTGAAAAAGTTTGACAATGGAAACATCCCTAGGACTAGCAGTGGTACAGTGGTTATATGTGGGGCTGCTGACCCCGAGATCAGAGTGGCCACCAGCACTCTGAGGAAGACAAGGCTTTCTATAGAGCTATGGTCTCTGAAACTGATCAGGCAATTCTGCCCTGTCGTTTTGGGTCTGAATTGATTCAGTGTTGGTGAGGGTGGTTGTTGTTGTCTAATACTAAAAGAAAACAATACTGCGATACTAGTGTTTCATTTGGTGTTACATAATGTTCACTAGAAGTCTCATTTGGTTTTACATAAGGTTCACTAGAAGTCAGACCTGATTCTACCTAATAACTATATATAGAGATATAGCTATATAAACCCCAAGGCTCAGCATAGCTGTTCCCTTACAGCTTAGCATGCTTATAAAAAGGTGGGGGTGTGGGGGAAAGCAACCAATATTCTGGGCACTGAGTGATTGGAGAGGACTAAGAGGGAGAAATGTGAAGACAGGAGCAGGTGCGGGCTCAGAAGCAACAGCATGGATCCAGAAATAGCACAGGCAGTTTGCGCTGAACACCTGAACTGGGGTTGCGGCAAAGATAGTCCAAGTGAGAGGAGGAAGCAAGTGATTCTGTAACTGCAGGTAGGAAGTGATCGCCTACAGAGAGTCTCAGTTTTCAAACCTCAGTGGCTCAGCAAATACTGTTGTCATTAACAGAAAGAGAAACATTAGGTAAAGAGACATGTACAGGGAGAAAAGCTCAGTATTGGCCATGTGCAGTTTGAAAGACAAGGAGACAGCTAATTGGTAAAATGATAAGTCTAATGATGCAAATCCAGAGAGATACAGCAATGGGGGTGGGTGTGAACTCCACAGAAGTGTTAGGTGAATTCATCTCGGTCAGGGCTGCTAGACGGAGTGGATGCTAGTGGAACAGGGCGCATCATGCAGTCAAGAGTTTACACGGGGCAAGAGTAAGAATTTTTTTTCCTTTAAAATATGAGGAGAGAGGGGCTGAGCCCCGGTGGCGTAGTGGTTGTGTGCGGGTCTACAGCACACTGCGTTAGCGGTTCAAATCCAGCAGCAGCTCTCCAGGAGCAAGGCTGGGCCTCGTACTCCCATTGGAGGGCAGTGATGCCCCCCGAAAAAAAATATGAGGAGATAAAGTAAAGGCGAAGTCACAATTTTTTTTTCCCATAAAGAAGGGATCAGATTAAGAAAATAGCCACACACAAAAAAGGAAGAATCAGATTGTATAGTAACTTGGTAATGCAGTACTAATAAAAAAGATTGTAAAAAAAAAAAGAAAAAGATTCCACCGTGGGGATTCAGGGAGCTGTGGTGCTGTGGTGTGCTGTGCTTTAGGCTACTGACCATAAGTAAGGTCATCAGTTTGAAGCCACCAGCAGTTCCGCAGAAATCCCGTGAAAATCAAAGGGATAGTTCTACTCTGTCCTACAGGGTCTCTGAGTCAGAATCAACTTAGTGGCACTGTTGGTTTTCTCTTCCCCCAGTGGTGGGGATTCATTTAGAAATTACCAAGAAGCCAGTAAGACCTTTGAAGTAATGGATATACAATGAAAGTCAGACAAGGCTGAGCCCCGGTGGCGTAGTGGTTGTGCGCGGGACTGCGGCCCACTGGGATGGAGGTTCAATTCCAGCTCACAGGAGCAAAGGCTGGGCCTCCGACTCCCACCACCAGGACAGTGATGCCAAAAAAAAAAAAAAAAAGAAAGAAAGAAAGTCATACAAAACTGCAATGAAGCCACCTTGATTTAGTGACCCCTGTACTCAAGTCCGGGTAGCATAGTGATTATAGGCTGGGATCCCAGCTGCAGGGTCAGCAGCATTCTGAGGGAGAAATACGAGGCTTTCTCGTCCCATGAAGAGGCACCCTCTGAGAAGCCCACGGGGGCAGTTCTGCTCTGTCTTACAAAGTGCCTAGAGTTGGGACCAATGCAAGAGCAGTGAGCTTGGTTTGGGGTTTTAGTATTAGAGCTGGGAGACCGGGTGGCATGGTGGATTACATATTGCACTGCTTTCCTCAAGGTCAGCAGTTCAAAACCACCTGCTATTGAGGAAGATGAGTCTTTCTATTCCTATTAAGTCTATGAACCCACAGGGGCACGTCTACTCCGTCCTACAGGTCACTACGAGTCATAATTGACTCCACAGCAGTAAGCTTGAGCTTTGAGGGTATTGTATTTAAATTTTTTCTAATTTTGTGCGTTAGTTTTACCATTTTGTCTTATCAAACTAGTTCCTGGTATTGAATAAAGTAAAAAGAAAAAGAGTGTTCCAGACATTCCTGCTTTTGTCAGCCAGCACCTTCTTTTCCCACTCTGACCTGGACTCGAGGGAACGAACTGCCTTTTAACCAACCAGCAATGTATGTTCTAAGGTGGCCAGAATGAATGGACTTCTCTGGACTTGGGGGGTCCTTATAATGTGAAACTAAAATGGTTGCAATTATCTTGCCATCACAAGGGCACAATCCATCTGAAAATTTTCATCTGAAAATTATGTCGACTCTGAGATTGATGGTCTGGGTTTTCATAACACCTATCCAACATCAAACCAAGCCTAAGCCAGATATCTTCTTTTTCTTATTAAACTAGTTTTGATTCAGTTTTTTTCTCCCTGTCATTCCCTATGTTACCACCCAACTCCCAGAAAAATAAGGTTAAGGCAATGTTTTGGCCCTTGTCTAATGTATAATTATATAGTTCAGCTATATCAGTAAGCAACTATGTATCCACTGCCTTCCTAACATATATTGAACCTCCAAGGCAAAAAAGAACTACTCTATAAAGTTTCCAAGGCTGTAAATCTTTTTTGTTTGTTTGTTTGTTTGGGGGGGGCATCACTGCCCTCTGGTAGTCGTGGGAACTACCCAGCCCTGCTCCTGAGAGCCACCGCTGGATTTGAACAGCCAAGCCCGCAGTCCCGCACTCAACCACTTACCCCACCAGGGCTCAGCCCCTTTAAATTTTTTTTTTTGTTCAAGACTGTAAATCTTTACAGAAGCAGACTGTCCCTAACCTTTCCCCCATGGAGCGCTGGCTGGGTTTGAGCCACTGCTCTGTTGATTAGTAAAATAACATCTAACCTACTGCCTCACCAGAACTTCCATAACCAATTATAGACACTAAATAAACAAATGAAACTGGCACAGTTTGCCATAACATTTCGTTTTCAACATTCCTTTGAGGGATCTTGTCTCTGGACAAAAACCAGTACTTTACACTCCAGAAAGCAAGAATGACTTTACTATATAAAAGAATATTAGAGAAAAGTAAAAAATGAACAACTCAAGAAATTGAAAGTTCTCATTAAACCTCATCACAATTTTGTTTTAAAAAACAAAAGAAACCAATAAAAACGAATGAGTTATCCAGAAGACTCTTACTTGAAGCTGGAGAGTATGTCGAAGAATTGTTTCTTCTAAGGCATGGATCCACTTTTCTCGCTCATCAGCATCCCGAGCTGAAATGAAAGAATATAAAAATTAAAACCTCTTTTCCATGTCTTCATGTTTGGAAGTAAAATTTTAAAGCCACAAGGCTAGCAGGAAAGTTTTTAATTGTAAAATTACGAGGCTAGCAAGAAACTTTCTTGCTACCATTTCTTTAATATGACCTATTGATCTATTCTTTCCAGATTAGTAATCTACTTGCAACAATGTATCACAAAAATAATTTCAAGAAGGGCCCAATCTTGCCTCCCAGCCATGCAAAACTGGTGTAGAGGGTTTCTGCACTCAAGTTCTTTCTTCCTCTGCTGGCCCTACCATGTTGGCTGTGAAAACCCTGAACCCCCAACACTGAAGTGGTCTGAGCCCAGGGAGGGCTGGTAGTTAACATACAACACCATCTGGAAGCTTCAGGACACGTTCAAAATCAAACTAAGGACCAATGGTGCCCAAGGGCACCATGAAGATGCTATTTCTGGTGCTAGAGACTTGAAGCTTATGAAAGACGGCAATGTGCTGCTTCATGAAATGCAAATTCAACGTCTAGCATGAGGATAATGCTAGACCAGGCAACATTTGGCCTTCTGTACATGGAGTTTTCATGAGTCAGGGTCAACTACTATCAACGATCAGCAAGTCACAAGAAGCAGACTCTAAAACTGGTTCCACCACTACAATGTCTGACCATTCCTGACCCATTGCTTAGAAATCTATTCTACTGAAGTCACATTTTCTTCTCTTTGGAGACAAACAGCAGCTACGATTAAATTACTGCCTGTTTGCAAAAGGAAGTGGTTACCTGCCTGTTCTGTAATGGATGCAAAAAGAAGACCTAATCAGGAAGACTTGCTTTTCTCTGAAAGTTATTGTGAAACAAAACATTACACAACAATCATGTTTACAAGGTTAAGTGCTGAGACACTCTGTTCAAAGATCTATTTCGCTCCAATCAAGCATTCTATTGGGTATAGCATAGAAAAGACAATCTCCTGGACAGAATAATCACTTGATTGACTAGTGCACTGCTTAGTGGTACATTACTTCATTGATTCTAATTGTCTCTAAGATCTTCACTAAGTAAACATCTATTTGTCCTTCTAGCTTTAGGTCACTTTCTCCAATAAGTTGCTCAGAAAAAAGGACAGAATTCTCTTTCTTAAAATTAACTCACGGGCAGAGCCCCGGTGGTGTAGTGGTTGTGCGCAGGACTGCGGCCCACTGGGATGGAGGTTCAATTCCAGCAGTGGGGCTGGGCCTCCTACTCTCACCACCGGAGAGCAGTGATGCGCCCCCCCCCCCAAAAAAAAATTAACTCAAATAGTCTAATACTCAAGATAGTACATACATAAATACACACCATGCAAAAATACACACCTACTCCTCACTTAACTGACTGTCTGGTTATCTGATATGTTGTTACATTTACAAAAATCTATTATCCAACTATTTGATGCATTAGCAACAGATATGTAGCAATAATGAATGTCAAAATGCAAGGCAAGTAGAGTAACAATGGATGTTATGGTTAAGCTTATGTGCCAATTTAATTTGGCTGGCTCAAGATCCTCTGTGGTTATAAAATCGTGTCAATTTGGCAGCTGGGTAATGATGTAAATTGAGTGCTGATGTAGTCACCTTGCATTTTGAGATCTGTTATTTGGAGGCTAACTAACCATGTCATAAATGAGGAGAGGTATACTAATCATCATCGTAAGTACTGCTGCTGTTAAATACCATTAAGTCAGCTCCGATCCTTTGAGATCCCATGTACAACAGAACGAAACACTGCACAGTTCTCAACCAACCTCACAATTGTTCCTATGCCTGAATCCATTAGCCACTGTGTCAAGCCATCAGATGTCATTAGCCTTCTGTCAACGGCCTTCCTCTTTTTTGCTGTCCCTCCACTTAACCAAACATGCTGTCCTTCTCCAGGGAATGGCCTCCAAAGAGATGTCCACATGACATGTCCAAAGTATGTGAGACAAAGTTTGCTATTCTTGCCGCTAAGGAGTGCTCTGGTGTTACTTTTCTCAATACAGATTGATTTGTTCTTTCACCAGTCTGTGGTATTTTCAATATTCTTCTCCAACACAATAATTCAAATACATATATTCTTCTACAGTCTTTCTTATTCAATGACCAACTTTCACATGCACATTATGCAATGGAAGATACCATGGCTTGGGTCAGGCTCACCTTAGTCCTCAAAGTAACATCCTTGCTCATCAATACAGTAACATCTGTGCGCCACATTGACCTAATGCAGTATGTCTTTTGACCTCTTGACTGCTGCTTCCATGAACACTGAAAAAATCCTTGCCCATTTCAATCTTTTCTCCATTTATCATGTTATCGATCAGTCCAGTTGTGAAATATATGATCTTCCTTACACTGAGTTGTAAATCATACTGTGCTTGATATCCATCAGCAAGTCCACCACTTCCTCCTCACTTTCAACAAGCAAGATTGTGACATCTGAATACCACGGGTCAATAAGCCTTCCTCCAATCCTGAATCTACACTCCCCTTCATTTAATCCAGCTTCTCTGAAGATTTGCTCAGCATACAAGTTGAGCAATTAAGGTGAAAGGATACAACCCTGATGCAGCTTTCCTGATTTTCAACCATGCGGTATTGCCTCTTGTACAACTGCCTCTTGACCCATGTACACGTTCCAAATGAGCACGATGGAGTCTTTTCAAGTTAGCCACAGTTTATTAAGGTCCACACACAGTCAAATGCCTTCACATAGTCAATGAAACACAAGTAAACATCTCTCTGGTATTCTCTGCTTTAGGTCCTAACAAATTTTACACTAGTTTATAGGTTTACAGCAGTATTCCGAATCCAAAACTACTTCTTAACTGTTTTCTTTCTTTTTTGTGTGTGTGTGGCATCACTGCCCTGGTGGGAGTAGGAAGCCCAGCCTTACTTCTGGAGAGCTGCTGCCGGATTTGAACCGCCAACCCTATGGGCTGCAGTCCCACGCACAACCACTACAGCACCAGGGCTCAGCCTCAAAACTACTTCTTCCTATGAATCCTATGTCTTCCTATTGAGTCCAATATCTCAATAGAGTTGTCCATGAACTTTTTTTTTAATTAAAAGATCATTTCATTGAGTGCTCTTATAAAAATCCATACATCAGGGCTGAGCCCCGGTGGCGAAGTGGTTGTGCACGGGGCTGCGGCCTACTGGGACGGAGGTTCAATTCCAGCAGTGGGGCTGGGCCTCCTACTCCCACCACCGGAGAGCAGTGATGCCCCCCCCCAAAAAAAATCAATACATCAGAATGATGGCAACAAATGTACAAATGTGATTTGCATATAACAGGTGTAAATATTGGTTGTGATAAGACTTGTATGAGCCCCCAGAAAATGATTTTCTTAAAAAAAGACACCTTTTCCCAAAAAAAATTAGGGGGGAAACAAGGATTTATCTTAAGGGCCAAAGATGTGGTACCTCAGAATATTTTAGTATACTGGTACTATTTGATTCAGAATGTGTTTTTCTTGTTTTCCTGCTCTAAAAACTAGGTATGTCTTATGGTCAGGTATGCCTTATGGTCCGAAAAAACAGTACTTTTTACCTATTTCATGCCCTGCAACACATATTCTCAAGAGATGAACATCTAGTAGAGAAGATAAAACTTTTTCAAACTTGTGCACATCTCATGAACCAGAGGAGTTGGGAGATAAGAAATAATGAAAACTATCTTGTATTTGCTTTGCTTTGCTTGGACTGGCTATTGTATACAGCCAAGGAGTCCAGATGGCAGAGAGGTTATAAGCTGGTCTGCTAACTGAAAGGTCAGCAATTCAAAAGCATCAGCTGCTCCACAGGAGAAAGACAAGGCTTTCCACTCCCATAAACAGTGACACTTAAGTAAACAGCAAGTGTTTTTGAGAATGATCATGGCAACAAATGTGTTTGGCCTACAATGGATGGAGTGTTATAAGAGTTGTATGAGCCTCCAATAAAATGATTTTTAAAAAATTCATACATCAGTTGTATCATGTACATGTGTACATATGCTGCAATCATTATTTTTTAGGTTTACTTTCTTTTGAGCCCTTGATCTTAGCTCCTCTTTTTACCCTCCCTCCTTGTCCATGAACTCTTTTATGTGAGCTCTATTATACACATTGCTCACAGAACTCACAGTTTTTAGGTTCATGTACAAGTTGTTTCCTCAGCTGAAATGCCTGAGGCCCCTCTCGATCTGTGTAAACAATAACATTTAAATCTATTGGGAAGTCCTTTTGTGACAGCATAGGCCAAACACATAACATGTATTAACTAATTTAATTTTTAGAGTATTATAATTACTACTCTTATGATCATTGCATTGGGACAAGCTGCTGCACAAGACCTCTTTAGAAAAGCAAGGATGCTACTTTGAGGACTAAAGTACACCTGAGCCAAGTCATGGTATTTTCAGTCAACTCATAGGCATGTGAAAATTGGACACTGAATACAAGAAAGACCAAAGGTAAGTCAATGCACTTGAATTATGAGGTGGTGAAGAATACTGAAAGGACATGGGGCTGCCAAGAGAACAAACATTTTTCTTGGAAGAAGTACAGTCCGAATGCACCTTGGGCAAATTGGGAAGGTTGGAGGGTCTACATCATGTGCTTTGGACATACTGTCAGGAAAAATCAGGCCCTGGAGAAAGACATCATGCATGGTAAAGAAGCAAAGCCGTGAGAAAGAGGAAGCCCTTCCACAAGACACAGTGGCTGCATCAATGGGCTCGAGCATAAGCATGACCTTGAGGATGGTTCAGGACGGAGCAATGTTTCGTTCTGTTGTATCCAGGACTGCCAGGAGTCAGAACTGATTTAAAGGCATCCAACAACGACAGTAACATTATGATGACATTTATTTTACTGAAGAGAAAAGTTTAGTATTTCTCTACTGTATACCAGCATACCATAGAAAACAGCAAATATCTAAGTATATAAGCTTCAAGAAATCTATTAAATAAGCTTTATTCCATACGCTTCTTGCTAGAGAAAATCCTTTTTAGAGAATATAAACCTGTCCTCACTTTGGAGACAATCTGTGAAAAGAACAAAACTCTAGACCCAGAAAACTTAGGTACAAATCCAAACTTCATTATCTGTGCTAGTTTGGGTTATGTAGAGAAACAAAATCAGTGACACTGATATGTATAAGTATCAAGAAGTAAACTTATTAAGCCTCCAGTGAAATTCCCTCTGACCACACACCGGGGATGTGAGCAGCCTTGCTAGATCTTCATTCAGAATGCATTGGAGAATGGATTATTGCAAAGGCAGGTTAAAATTTAACACCTTATCTTTTAACCCATTTAAAATTTGTTCTACTCTTTTGTATTTTCTACTTTCTTTTTGATTGAGGGTTTTTGCTGTTTTACTTTGTTGTTGTTGTTTTGGAATGCTTTTCTGCATATGAAATCTAGGATAAGTAAATCTACAGAGATAGTAACTGGATCAACGATTTCTTGGGGTATGGCAGGGGAGATGGGGGAATATGGGGAGCTAATAGCAATGAGTACATGAAAGAATGTTCTAAAATTGATTGTGGTGATTTTACAACACTTAATAAGATTGGCCCACTGAATTGTACATGCCAATAACAGTGTTTGGGGTGAGGTTTGTAAATTTATATCGTGAAGATCTCCCAGCCCAGTCCAACTCAAGTCCATGGGTTCTATGCTGGCCCAAACCCTTTTCAGACTCATACAATGAAACCCAAAAGTGAAGTAGGAAACAAGGACTTCACAAGGCGGTGGGTGCAGCGTTGCAAGTTTGGTGGAAACAAAGCAGGGCACTGACAGCCCCTATGTAGTCGATGGCCTACATGGGGCTGCCCCAGAAGGTAGACATTGATCCAAGCGAGCAGGAAGGCAAAGGGAAAGAGAGAGAATGAGAGTTCCCAGTGTTTCTCTAATAAAGACCACATCCCCAAGGAGGCATCATCGGCTGATTAAGAGGCTGGATCCCACTCTAACCCTTTCATCCAGGTACACGTTGGCATACAATCTAACTGCCATACTACTGTATTATTGTGTGACTTCAGGGAGTTAGTACTTAACAGCTCTGAATTGTAGTCACTTATTTCGAAAGAGGCTTATAGTAACAACAGTCTCATAGACCTACTGTGAAAATTAAGTGAAATAAAATACATAAAACCAATGATGTTGGCTGAACCCCAGTGGCGTAAGTGGTTGGGTGCGGGACAGCGGCCCACGGGCTTGGTGGTTCAAATCCAGTGGCGGCTCTCAGGAGCCGCACTGGGTAGTTCCCATGACCACTAGAGGGCAGGGATGCCCCCCCAAAACAAACAAAACAAAACAAAACAAAAACAATGATGTCTAAAGGCCCACCAGGGCAGAGGTATTTGTGTAAGAGCATTAATCCATTATCTGCCCTTTTCACTGGTGATGCAGTGCGATGGAGGTCAAACAAGGGGCACCTTACCACAGAACCAGCAATGGCACCAAAACATTCAAGTGGTCACTGTGTCCTCACCATTATCTATGCGCAGAGGAAGCAAAAAAAAAAAAAAAAAAAGGTTGCTTCACTTATGAATGCCCTTGAAGAAACTGTAAACTGTATCTCTACACTTATAGACATGCTTTTAAAATACTCTCTGTGACAGAGGGAAAGGATGCATGAAGCCGTTGCCCTACATACTAAGTTACTTATCTCAGAGAAAAGCACTGTGTAATTGTCTGAATTGTGAACGCAATTGGCACTTTTTATTTTTTCCATGAAAACACTTTCACTTGAAAGAAGTGCCAAACTTTATTTTTCACATTTTGGAATTGGCAGACATTTTCCTGAAAATAAACGAAGTCATTCTGTTGTCTTAACGAAAACTGGCAGAATTTTTGCCAATTACGTAATTCAAGCTTCCAGGCAAGCATTAGATCTTTGAGATACTTGTATTCCTCAGCTAACATGACCTTGACAGATTCCCAAGGATCCTTGAAGACTTTACTGATGAGATCAGTGGCACTATCAACAAATTTAACTTTTTATAGCAAATGCTGTGGTTTTTAGGTGCCTGTGTTAGGCTGAGTTGACTAAAGAAACAAACCCAGTGCCACTCATATATGTGTAAGAAAAGCTTTACATGAAGGAGTCATTGTGTATCAAGAAATGATCCCAGTGCAGTCCAAGTCAAGTCCATAAATTTGACACTAGTCCCTAAGTCCCACCTCTAACTCAAGCAACCACAGGCAATGATGCAGAATACAGGAAGATCACAGGACCACATGTACAAAGTTGCATGGGTCCAAGGTCAGTGGAAACATGACAGGGCTCTTCCCCAGCAGCTCTCAGAGTGCACAAATAGGAAAGGTAAAGTCAGAGAGAGAGAGGACGAGGTTCCCTGAGCCCTCTTTATGAGTAGGCCATGTCCACAAGGAGGCATCATCAGGCTACAACCTGACTGACGGTCGAATACCACCCCTACATGTTTATGTATCTTCAAATTAACATGAAATTATGTAATTCGACCAGTGCCACTGAAAACGTTCTGACCCATAGTGACCTTATGCACAATATAACGACAAACTGCATGGTCCTGCACCATCTCCACAATTGTTCCTCTGGAAGAGTCCATTGTTGCAGCTACTGTGTCAATTTGTCTCGAGGGTCTTCCTCTTTTTTTGTGTTTGTATGCCCATAATTGTAGTGGAGCACACAGTGGGAAAGTGTAAAGGTTTCCTGGCCATGACAACTGTCTTGCAAGACACCAAGGTCAGCTGGCCTAACATAGTCCACATAGACAAAGTTCAGTATCCTACTTCAGTATGGAATGACTGGGCTCTTAAAAACTTGTGAGTGACCATCTAATGGGGCATCTGTTGGTCTCTCCCCGCCCTGAATAAAAAGGAGTGAGGAAAATTAAAATGATACAAGCCAATAATTAAGTCTAAAGCACTAATAAACCACATGAATCTCAGCTTCCAAGTCCTTGGGACCACCAAAAGAAATGGATGGCAACCACTGCTGACCAACCACTCTAAAAGAAATCACTGAAGGTGATCCTGGATAGAGTGAGAGAAAGGTCTAGAGCAAAACTCAAAATAATAGAAAGGGTCAAGCTTGCAAGTTTGATGGAGACTTGCTGAATCAACCCAGATGATGACTCTTTAAAAGCCTGACACTGAACTGACTTCTAAGGCCCCACTCTGAGTTAGTCATTAGAGGCCACCAGAGTGAGCAACACCACCAGGGAGGTGCCCTCTTTAGGTTGCTCAGTCACATGAGGTTGGAGGGGATGCTTCAGACCAAGGCAGCGTGCTTGAAAGGCAGGAAAGGACGGGTAGGAAGGACAAATGGCAACAGTGAACAAAGAAAGTGAGAGGGCACTGTTGCACCATGAGGTTTGCAATCAACGTCATGAAAAAAGTGTGAATGAACTGTTGAATGCAAAAGCAATTTTCTCTGTAAACTTGTGCTTAAATCATATTTTGAAAACAAAAACAAAGAACCTACCACTTATTGAATGTTGGTGAAATATCAATGAATAGACAATTATCTGAAAAGGCTATTAAAACATATCTCTCTTTTCTAACTACTTTTCTGTGTGAGGACCTGTGGTGGTTACATACATAATTTCATGTCGACTTGATAAATAAGTACAGGGGTGGAGAATTGCTTGTCACACAGGTCACAGCCTCGGATACTACCTGTGAGTATGGGCTTCCCATGAGAATTCTGCGAACTTGCCCCTTGATTCTGACATTCTGCCATAAGAAGAGGCAGATCTCGATCTCGATCTCTCTCTCTCTCTATCTCTCTCTCTCTCTTTCTCACACACACACACACACACACACAAAGCACACACACACACACCCTTCCTCCCTCCTTGCTTCACCTTCCTGTTGAGGAGCCACACTCAGAGCTGGAGGAGCCACATGGAGACCACTCCAGTGCTGAGAGGCTTCCACCGCCATTGGATCCACAAGACTTTTCGCCCACTGGCCTGTGATCTTCTTGCATTCAGCATCATTGTATGTGCAGTGTGAGTCTGAAGAGCAATTTATGGACTACTATCAGACATATGAGCTAATATCAGACTTATGGATTTGATGTGGACTGGGCTGGATTGTTTTCTCAACATACATTTGTTCTTTGCTATAAAGATCTCTCTTACACACGCGTCTCCCTGGATTTGTTTCTCGAGTCAACCCAGTCTAACAGGACCTATTTTCTTCATATACTTTAACCTAAACAAGACATGATAATAGGTTGAATGCTTCAGTAGTTATGGAAATAAAAGATATTCTATGTCCAGTGATCTTCCATTACAATGAAGAGAGTGACAAAAATGTAAAACAAGGTCAACCTTTCATTATTATTTTTATTACTTTGGAAAATTATTTTTTTGGAGCTTTTTTTTTCCCCATAAAATGTTACTGTGTGATAGATAGGCACTGATTTGGTCCAATAGACTACTGGATCACAGAACATCAGTCTTCATGACCCAGAGACCAGAAAAACCTACACTGTTGCCAAGTAACCATGACCAACTGCTTTGAGAGGGTTCACATTAGAAGGTCCTGGAGAAAGGAGGATCAAAACTAAAAATTATAATAGTCCAGGCTTAATGGTTTGATGGAAACAGGTGGAATCGCTTATGTCAACCTTGAGTCTGGAACTGAAAGCACGCCACCACACCTCTCCCCCTCTGTGGCTCAATTTTCAGCCAAACAATAGACAATCTATAAAGGGAACAATAACACTATTGAGATACCTTAGACTAATCAATCACTTGAGATCAAGGGGGCAGCATTTACCCAAGGACAAAGCTCAGAAGAGTGAGATGGAAGGGTGAAGGTAGGAAACACAGGAAGAAGATGGGAAAAGTGGTGCCGCATTGAAGGTAATACAATGAATGAGAAGAAGCAAACTATGTAAGAATTGCTGAATGTAAAACTGATCATCTGTTCTGTAAACAATCACCCAACACAATAAAAGGCTTTACCAAATGTTATTTGTGTAATATACTTGTGACTTCTAAAGAATTAAAATTTTCTCTCATTAGTTTTTTAAAAAAAAATTGGGGGGTGGATTTCCTTGACAAATTTTAAAGAAAGTCATGAAACTAAAAAGTTTGGAAACTGCTGGAACATACGTGGCACTTTATTTTTCATTGCGGCCTCCACCAAAACATAAACTCCTAGAAAGCAGAAACCTGTCAGACTCATTATTTGTTGTATTTCTGTTAGGTGTTCCTGAATCAGTTCCAATTCATAGCAAAGCAAACCTACACACAATAGAACCAAACACTGCACAGTCCTGAGTCAGCCTCGAAATTGTCCTTATTTTGTTTGAGCTTATTGCTGTGACCACTGTGTCAATCCACTTTGTCGAGTACATGCCTCTTTTTCAATGACCCTCTACTTCAGCAAATAGGATATCCTTTTCCAGAGACTGGTCTCTCCTGATTAACGCGTCCAAACTAAGTGAGAAGAAAACTCGCCATCCTCGTTTCTAAGGAACACTCTGGTTGTATTTCCTTCAAGAGACTTGTTTGGTTTTTAAGCAGTCCATGGTGCTTTCAACTGTCTTTGTCAACACCATAATTCAAATGCGTCAATTCTTCTATGGTCTTTCTTTTTAAACGTCCAACTTTAACATGCATGAGGTGATGGAAAATATAATCCCTGAGTCAGGCACACATTACTTCTCCTCCTCGCTCTTCAATACCTTAGAAAGGTTTTATGCAACATATTTGGTCCAGTGCAATCTGCCATTTGATTTCTTGAATGCTGCTTCCGTAAGCATTGCCTGCAAATCCAAGTGGAATAAAATCCTTGTTGTTGTATCCCTAGCACTTAACAAAATGTCTTGGATACTCTTTATCTTTGGAGGAATACAAAATAGATGGATGTTGAAATAGAAACATTCCATTCAAATAATTAGATGGCTTGAAGTGCCACTGCCTATAATTTGGAACAGGTTTGAATATGTTAAATAGTAGTGGGCATGTTTTAAAAAGAGTGATGAAGAGGTGAGCTATGGAGAGAGACTAGGCAGATGACATGGCTATAAATCTAAACTAATCTAAACCAATGTTTTGAGAGTCAGAAGGCTTAAGAATCATTAACTAAGCAGAGGAGAGAGCAATACAAGTCTTACTTTTTAATCAAATTTTGTTTACCTTTTTATCCCCTTGCTTTGCTCAGCTATGAATCCTTGAGATCTAGGATGGAATCTGATTTTCTTAATTCTCAGTGCTTGACATGAGATTAGTACTGATATTCACAATTATTGGACAAATGGTTCTCTTCAGAGAGATGTCCTAACCAGCATACACTAAAACCTTCCCCATATTCTCCTTATCCCTTTTTTCCCTTTTCCTCAATTGAACGTATCCTTTCTAACAAAATGTATTTATTTAGGGCTGAGCCCTGGTGGCATAGTGGTTGTGTGCGGGACTGCGGCCCACAGGGTTGACGGTTTAAATCCAGCAGCAGCTCTCTAGGAGCAAGGCTGGCCTTCCTACTCCCACCAGGGCAATGATGCCACAAAAAAAAAAAAAAAAAAAAATTACACTTTGGGCTGAGCCCCGGTGGCGTAAGTGGTTGAGTGCAGGACTGCGGCCCCCGGCCTTGGCAGTTCAAATCCAGCGGCGGCTCTCAGGAGCAGCACTGGGTAGCGCCCATGACCACGAGAGGCAGTGATGCCCACAAAAACATTTTAGATTATTATTTGTTTGTCCTTGCCACTGTAAAGTAAGTGTCATGAGGGCAGGGATCTCCATTTACTGATTGATGTATCCCAAGCCTCAAGAGCAGTGGCAGGCAACCGACGATCCCCGGGTCACTGAGTGACCCACTGGGAAAATTTGAGTGACCCACTAAACAATTCTTAATTACGACAATCGGTAGGTATTCTTGCCAATGAATTAAAGTAGGGGCTTTTGATTTACGGCGATGGCCGGTGATCACCGTGCCGTGGTGGTGATTTCGACTTGGTGAAACAGCCTTCGGAAGCCAGCTGTCAGTGGCTGTCTTCTTTGAGACAAGCTGGACAAATGAAAAGCTATGTGCATAGTTTGACATAAACCAGATACATCTCATTGGACTTGTCTGTGGATGAAAGTACTGACATAAAAAATGTTGCATGGCTGGGCTGAGCCCCGGTGGCATAGTGGTTGTGCACGGGACTGCGGCCCACTGGGTTAGTGGTTCAAATCCAGCAGCAAGGCTGGGTCTCCTACTCCCACCACCAGAGGGCAGTGATGCCTCCCCCCAAAAAAAGAGCTGTAAGAACCCCCAATAAAATGATTTTAAAAGACTAAAAAAGCAACAACGTTGCAAGCCTTGCAATAGTTGCTCGTTATAGAGCTATTGATTCTCCAGTTATTCATGAAGAGCTGTGTGTACTCTCACCAATGTTAGGTACTATGGAAGGTATTGACATGTTAAAGAAAGTTCAAGAATTCAATAAATTCAAAAATAAAAATGTTTTTTATTTCAGAAAAAATTATTTTCTGTCACAACTGATGGAAAACATGCTGGCTTTGTAAACCTATAGCAGAAGGAACTTGGAAGACCTCTACTTTCATTCCACTGTACAATTCATGAAGAAAATTTATGTGCAAAAGCTTCCTTGAAACAGTTAAATGAAGTGATAGTAGTGATTAAAATTACTAACACAATTATAGCTCATTCTGTCGTGAATCACAGAAAATTTAAGACATTTTTAGAAGAAATTGTATGTGAATATAGTGACTTATTAATGCATACTGAAGTTTGCTGGTTAAGCAGAGGAAAAGTTCTAAGTCGCTTTGTGGAATGCATTGATGCAAGTGAAATATTTATGAGTGAAATCGGTGAAAGTTTCCCTCAGCTCAGATAAAAATTGGCTTCTTAAATGAAAATTCTTAGCAGATAATACTAATCATTTCAATAATTTAAATTAGCGCTTACAGGACAAGAAACAGACAATTCTCAAACTTTATGAAGAATGGAAAAGTTTTTGTTGTAAGACAGGGTGACTTAGTGAAACAAACATTTAAATATTTTCCTTTAGTAAAAACTCATTGAGAAATTACAAAAGCAGAAGTAGATTTGCTTAAAACTTACTTAGATACCATTCAAACTGAATTTGAAAGCCAATTTCAGAACTTGAAAGTCCATGATCCTATGTTCAGTTTTATAATACAGCCTGATGAAATGGAGGGCAATGTGTTGGACCTGCAATATTTCAATTTCCTTGAAATTCAAAATATGGGTATGGAGTTAATTGACTTCAAAAATTCAGCAATACGGAAAAATTCAAGGCTTTAAGAAGACAAAGCCACTGATGAAAATCACTTCAGCATGATAGCTACATGTTGGGCATCACTTCCCCCCTCCAAGTTTTCTTCATAAAGAAAGTTGGTTTCACTTTATATCAGCTTTTGGCTCCAGCTACTCATGCGTACAGGTATCTTTCCAAAAAAATTCATTCTTAATTCATCACAAAACAGGTTAAGTAACAAAAATTCAGAATCATGTATTCTTTTAAAAACAACAAATTATCACCCAATTATCTCAAACCTTACTGGAATAATGAAGCAGCATCAAGGAAGCCATTAAAATGATTAAATATTCTTAACTAAATAGGGGTTCATTTCATTTACATGATGTTTACGTTTTATGATTTCTTTCAAGTTGAAAATACAGATTTTATGATAATAAATTTGTAATTCTATATTTAAGGTATATTAGAATATCCCATATGTATTTTTATTTTCTGTGTTCTAAGATAATGCATAATCTAAAATAGAAGTGATGTGACCCACCAGCAAAAATGTTTGTGAAAAACAATAGAAAAATTACCCACTTGAAAAAAATATTGCTGACAATTACTCTAGCGTCTTGCCAGGCAAACAGATGCTCAATAAATGTTTGCTGAATAAGGAAGGATGACACATTGATAGAACTCTCCAGTGCACGTTTCCTTTCTTACATTTGGAGTTTAAAAATAGGTTGGAATTCCTGGTAAATCACTATTTTTTCTTAATCGCCTATTAAAACTGTAATAATTGGCTCACTCAAAGATTTATAAATACTTTTAGCTAAGTCTCTAAAACTGTCTAGTAAAACACAAGCAAATATTTACAAATGTGTTTCTTCCCCCACAACTTCTGCTTTGACTAGCTGAAGCAATCCTGAGCTTCTCCTGGACAGAGTCAGCATTGCATCAGACAAAGAAGATGCAGGTTACTAGCTTCTCTTCCATTCATTCTAAAAAAACAAAAACAAAAACGTGTTTCTAAATCAAATTATCCCCAGTTGATGAAAATCCTCACCAAATGTAGTCTAATAATTTTAATTCCTATAGGAGATGTTTCCTAATTCCAGGTTTTAGAAAAGACATAATCTTCAATACTCTTTAATATTGAACTTCAGAAAAATTATGATGTAGGTTTTGAAAATTCAAGATTTATACTGAGGATATAAGAAAAAGAAATTAGGGGCTGAGCCCCAGTGGCATAGTGGTTGTGCGCGGGACTGGGGCCAACTGGGAAGGAGGTTCGATTCCAGCCCCACGGAGCAAAGGCTGGGCCTCCTACTCCCACCACCTGAGGGCAGTGATGCCCCCCCCCAAAAAAAGAAAAGAAAAAGAAATTATGAATAAAATGCCTTAGAGTGCATACTGAACCATAGAGATTTGGCACAACAGAAAGCAGGAAAAGGGAAGGTAAAGAATTCTTAAAGACTTGAATCATACCAAACTTGGGGAACTGAGGAGACAGAAGAAATGTTCTACAACCTAACGAGGAGAAAACAGTTTGAGAGGCAGTGGGTTGCAAATAAAAATTGTTTTAACCTTTTTTTGAAGATTCTCAGAAGGAAAAAAACAAAGAGAAAGAAGTGCAATTCAGACATCAACAGACAAGACTGATTACTACAGAGGCCAGGGATGGGTGGAGACACGGAGAGAGGAGTTGAAAAAAAATTGCTTCGTGGGGGGTGGGGGGGAGGGTCACCTCCATATCCTTACACCTCAGATTTAAATATTGGTCTAAGTGGCTAAAAAAGTAAGAAAGGTAAAATTGAAGTGGTCTTGGAGTCCTTAATGATCTATAAGTTCATTTCAAACATAGAAAAAAGAAGGGCTGAGCACATCACAGTGGTTGTGCGCAGGACTGCGGCCCACTGGGATGGAGGTTCAATTCCAGCAGCGGCTCCACAGGAGCAAAGGCCTCCACCAGAGGGCAGTGATGCCCAAAAAAACAAAAAAACAAAACAAAAAAGATTCTCAGAATCAATTAATCCTAAAATTTGGTAAAACTAACTTCCTAAAGAATCATGAGTATCAGAAATGTAACAGAGTTTATTAATTAACTGTAAATGCTCAAATAAATCACATTAGAAAATGGTAAAAAATGATAAATGATAAAAGGTAAGATATCTTTAATGCATACTGGGGAAGGTGGAGAAGGGACAGAAAGGTTGTAATTTTGAGAAGCTAAAGCCCAGCACACTTTCACTATTTAACAAGATGAAAGCTGCTCAAAAGAGAAAAATGGTGCTACCGAATCAACTTTTGAGTGAGACAATAAAAGAGAAGAAAATGTAACACATGTTTAAAAATTCAGGAAGAAGACCAAAGCAAGGCAAATAAAATCTATTCATAAAACAGGAGAATTTGCTGGTTCACTCTCTTGTGCCCATCCAAGGCATGTGCCAAAATAGATGTGACCTAACAAAGAGACAGAACCATATTAAGAATAAAAATTATGAGCAATTTGTATTACTTTAAATAAAATGCTTAGAGACGTTTCTGAAAATAGATTCTATTCCTTACACACTGGGAGGGGGAGGAAGGCCATATAAAGCATAAAAACTATGACTGGCCTGTTACCTTAAATAAATACTTAAGAGAGTTTTCTGAAAATAGATTTTATTCCTTACACTCAGTTGTGTGGGAAGCCCTAGACAAGAAATATGTGTATGTGCAAATATCTCTTCAAGAAGAGTGGAAGCACTTCTGCATTGTAATGTTCCCAATGCACGACCTTTCTGCAGGGTGCATTCTTGGCCCTCAGTAGTTCTCCAAGGTATTTACTCAGAGCAGAGGGCTGGCAGTAAAGCTACTTTCTTCCTTCTCTATGCTTAGTCATCAGTCATAAGATCATATCTTTATCTCTGTTTCATAAAGCATACATTAGAGGGTACCCCCTCAAAAAATTGATTTTTTTTCAGAGCTATATATTTTTTAAATTTTTTTGTTTGTTTTTGTTTTTTTGAGGGGGGCATCACTGCCTCTGGTGATTGTGGGCGCTACTCAGTGCTGCTCCTGAGAGCCGCCACTGGATTTGAACCGCCAAGCCTGCGGGCCACAGTCCCACACTCAACCACTTATGCCACCAGGGTTCGGCCCCATTTTTTAAAATTTTAAACAACGTTATCACCTTCAAAGTACTCTCCATTACATCTAATACATCTGTCAAATCTGCAATTCCATTCTTGGAAACATTTTTCAAACTCATCTGTTTGATAGCTGACAGCACCTCCCTTATTTTCTTCACCTCTTCTACAATGTCAAATCATGTCTTTTCATATCCCTCTTCCTTCACAGAAACAAAAAGAAGTTGCACGAAGCAAGGGTAGGTAAGTAAGGTAAGTGGGGCAAAGAGAGGCATG
>PVJH01002769.1:7843-152393 GCA_004026705.1 Nesogale talazaci
TTAGTAGTCTATTATCTTTATAACAGTAAACAGCCCTGCCTTTTGAAGCTTAACTTGCAGACTTGCTGACCTTCACTTGTCAGTAACTATATGCTAATCACCTAAGACTAGTAGTCTGTTATCTTTATAACTGTAAACAGCCCTGCCCTTTGAAGCCTGACTTTCAGATGTACTGACCTTCACTTGTTAACATGCTAATCACCTAGGTTTATAGATAAGGCATTTCTGCTTGTCTTGACTTGCATCTTTGTGATTGGTTGCTATAAGTTGCCCGCTTCACTCCTGTATACCCTTATTAGCATACGGACATCTTTGAGGACTACAGCCCCTTTTGCACATCATATTTGGCACTCGTCTAGGATTGGCCCCCTGTTGACTTTACCTCATTAGCATGAGCTGTGACCTTTACTCCTGATCATTGGCTATATATATCCTGAGTTTTGCCCCAATAAATGAGACTTGATCAGAATCCTGTCTTGTCTCCATTTCTCGCATCTCCTGTCCCCCCCAATTCCCGCTTCTCCTTCCAGGAATTGCGAATTACAGACCTGCAGGCCGGGACACCAATATTAAAAAATGTGATGAATTCTTCTTCACTGAGAACTTTAGCCCTAAAGTAATGAAAAGGATTATAGTTTATGTCATAATTCAAAATTCTTTCACTTGAAACCATGCTGATATTCAGAGGTTCTACCATCAGAATTGTGCTTTTATGGAAATTCTCACTTTTTATTCATTTGTCTGTCCAAGTAAGCAAATACAAACAAGCTTCAAAATGTTTAAGAAAAATGTTCATTATCTTTCTATCGCGTTATCCACAGAACTTCTCGAAATTCTCATATGACTAGTGATTTGCAGTGATGATATTCTCTTTGAAAAGTTTCCCACATGTCACTTGACCATTTTCTTTTCCCCTCTGATAGATATTATTGAAAACAACAAAACACTCTGAGCTTGTAAATGACAAGTTCCAAGTGACACTAGAGAACACTTCCTAAAAGAATGGTGTTTTCCATTCTCAGTGTTTTGGAATCTTCTTCATATGTTTTTAGACAAATAGTACCCAACAATTTAGTCATCTCCTAAGTGCAGGGGTGATATGGGAGGAGTGGAGGGCAGTATTAGGGGATTCAGTTTCATGCATAATCTCGAAAGAAACTAAAGGGTTAGAGATGTGTTTCGCTTTTCTCCTCCAGTGCAGAACTGGGCCATGTGTGAGTGCCTGGGGTAAGCTTGGCAGAGAACCACTTGCTTGTGAGTGCTTTTATGTTCCACAGGACCTTCTGATGATTGCTGTTTTACTGAATGGCCTATTTTGAAAGTTAAATGCTACAATACCCCATGTACTCAATTTAGAAGAATATGCTGACCTAAAGTATAAAAATCTATAGATTATTTAGTTTTAAAAGAGACACTTCAACCTAGCATCTTAAAAAATAATTTTAATCGTGTGTGTAACTTGGGTTGAAACATTTGGCTCTCACATAGGAAATTAAAAATAATTCACAAGAAGAGATTGGATAGAAGAAAATTAACTCTCAGTTACTCTTTTAGGAAAGAAGATTTGTGAATTAACTATCTTCATTTTCTGGCTTCAAATAAGGTCCTTCAAAGAAGCAAAATCAATTTGTAGAACAAGTTGAAATAAAGACTATAATTAATCGGAGGCATTAGCAAATAAGGAAAAGGACAGATAGGATCCCACAGGAGGTAAGCTTTAGAACATGCAAGATTTTAGTATCCGGATGGTGGGAATTGCTGGGGGCTGAAACCAGACTCACTCAGGAATATGCTTGTCTGTGGCTGTGGCCCCCAGGAGGCTGTCTTATGGTCCTAGATTTTTATAGGAGAGAGAGAAATCTGATGTAATTGCATCCAGTGCTGAAATCTAAGGTAGTTTTATTTACAGGTGGAGCATAACATCAAGGTCTCCACCCAGAAGTGATGCTTCCATTGAACAAGGAATTAGTATGCTTACATGCTGTTTATCTCTTTGGAGTAGAACCCCAGCCAGCAGTTCTGGGGCCAGTGAAGAATCTCTAGCTTCCTGGGAAGAACATTATTAAGACTGACAGGGCCATATCCAAGTAAAACTGGCTCTACATGTTGAGGAAATTGGGGAAGAAAAATAGTCATACAAACCAGAATCTGTCTGAGTAAACCAGTCTCTTGACAATATCCCAGGTCTGAAGGCACAATTGTGTAGCGATAATATATAAAGTTTATAGGAAAGTCATAGGGAATAAGATTGATGGGAGAGATGAGGAGTCAGATGCATTTTATGGTAGCATGCTCACCTCCTGAACAGCTGGGATCTCAATAGCCAAGTCTGTGCCGAGAAGGCATGAGGAGGGGGGAGAAGAAAGGGTGATTTATTTCTAACCAAAGCTCATATGTACTTGGAGGCATGCAAGCCTCCAGATTATAGGTAGCCACATATGTCACAGGAAGGGGTTGTGCCATGGGAAATACAGCAATGGGAGGGGGGACGATCTAGGTGTGACCATGCAGTGGAAGAACAGGGATTAGGGGTACATATGTGACAAGATGGGTGGATCCTAGATTCAAGATGGCAGCCTAACCTTGATTCTCCTTGAGCTTGCTAGACTTAGTCTCTGGGCTATCCATGGAAACAATCACTGTCTTTATCAGGAGTCGCACCTACTGTGGAATAGATGATTGCTCTGGATGGCTGATGCCTTGAGGCAGAAAACTTCTAAGCAGCTGAACTCAGAATGTGCTGGTAAACAGCTGTGACAACCTGGGGAGAAAACTTTTTGTATCCCACAAGAATCCACAGTGAGATCTAGCAGATGACCATACATCCATGGACCTGTTACAAGCAATTTAGACAATGGATCTGCAGGGGGCAGGGGACAGGGGACCTGGACTATTTCCAGAAGCCAACCGCTCACTACTCTTTGAGTCCAAGTTAGAAGGCAGGGTCTGACATTTGTACTAAGAAATCAAGAAACAGCTAAGTCAAGTAGAATTAACAATGCTGAGTGTGTGACTTGGTGACAGTCTTATACTAAACTTTATTCAAAGTTGAATTTATAGAGTCTGATTGTTCGATAAACAAATGAATGATGCTTAGTCTCAGAGATAATTAGAATAATACAAGTAAAAATCATCTTCATAATCTCATGCCCTTCAAATGTGTATAAGGACATTTACAGCAACACTGAGAAAAATTGAAAATTAGCTAAATTTCCATCAATATAGGATAAATAGTTGATTTAGCAATAGACATTTATAATTATTAAAATGTGTAATCAAAAACACCATACATAGAATGCAAGAATATAAATAGAAAGTACTGTCAGTGTCCAATATGTCAGATCTGTTCTTGAGATGTTCCTGATAATCAGGTGGGTTATCCTCAAGGTCCAATTTTGACTCTTATGAACTTGTTTTCATTTTCTTCATTTTCAACCTAAACTTACATATGAGAAACTGATGGTCTGTCCCAAAACTAGCCCTTTGCCTCATTTTAGTTCCTGATATTAAGTGTTCCTATTTTCTCTTCCCCTAGATATGGTCAATTTTAATTCTGTGTAACATTATGATCAACTCTACTTTGAGAAGGCAGCTCTTCCACAGTCATATATTGTGTGCTTTCGGACCTAAGAGATTCATCTTCTATATTATCTGTAAGGTTTCCCAAGGCTGATTTGTCTGGACAGCCCCCTCCCTCCCTCTGTATAGACTGATCTTAGTCCAGAAGCTCTGCTGAAACCTGTTCACACTGGGGACTCAGCTGATATATGACTCAGTGTCCTTCCAACATCACAGAAACACAAAGCCACCACAGTACAACAAACTGTCAGACAAGTGATAGACACATAGTCTTTAGAGATACTAATACTTAGTAGCCATCATCAATCACCTCACAGTATTAGTTTTCTTGGTTTAAAAATTTAGGGTCATAATTTTGTGGGGTAAATCCTTCAATTGCCATAGTAAGGTTTATGTTCTATATCATAATTTAGAGAGTAGTTGCTGAAGTTTTAAATACTTGCGAGCATCAATCTAAGATATAGCTGTTGGTTTCTATTTGTCTGGATTAAAAGAGGGAAGAAAAAAACAAAGCAGAATCTGGTAAGGGTCTAGGCGATTGGACGATTGTCTCAAAGAACTATGGTCTCCTTGGAGACCTGATGGACTAGCTTGTGTCTCGCTACCATTAACCTCTTGGGAAGGACCATGATAAATGGATCCTGAAAGCAAAGGGAGAAAATGTGGGCTAGAACTTCAAATTCTGACTTACTAGGTCAATTAAATTAAAATATTCCTTCAAATCACCTTTTAATTAAATAGCTGCTTAACTCAGAAAATCAAGACTATCACTCTTGAGCACTGCTCTTCTTTAAAATAAAAATTTTAAAAGAACTGTATGAAAACAAATAGTTAACAGCTACCCTAAAGCTTGAATGAGAAGGTTGGAGAACAATGACAATAAATTCATGTGAATGGAGAAAGGAAAAAATTGACACAGTGCAAGGAATGTAATCATTGTCAATGAACAATGTATAGGAATTGTTGCATGAGAACCTGTTTTGTTGTGTAAACTTGTGCCAGGAATAAATTTAAAAACAAAAACAAAAACATACTAGACACCACATGTCAGTTACTTAACTGCCATCCCTTGGACCAAAGCCGATGCCCATTATTGCCAAACTTAGCCTTGTCTCCTCCTTGTACCTACCCTGACTCTTCTTTGACACTCTAAGCATTCCTCCTCACAGGGTTACTGAGCTAGTCAGGGCAAGTTGGGAGAAACCTGTTACCAAAACTCATCTTTCACTTACACTTTCAGTGTGTTTAACTCAAAGTACTTTTAAGGCCAACCATGTGCTTCTTGGGGTGATATTTGAGACATAATAGAGGGTGCATATATTAGCACATACATGTGTATAAAATGTCAACATGATCAATCTATGTCATTCTTAATTTTAGGAACACTTAGAAGACTTATACCAATAAAACAAATGAAATAATAAAGGGGACAGCTCTGAAGTTCATCGATGGGTCTTTCTGAGGTATTTCAGGAACACATCTACAACAAATTCCAAAGAGTAGCAAGAATCAGAAGGCACTGAGTCCTTTACAAATCATAAAAGGATCGCAACTATGCGTATTTGGAGCAAAATGAAAACAAACAAGAAAAGGAACAAACCCCAATCCACTGAAAAAAAAATAAATCGATAGCACAGAAAAAAATGAGAAACTCTCACTTTCATTTTGTGTCAAACTTCAATATGGCACCCACCCTTTTTCTTTGAAAAGATGTATGTGCAGAAGGAGTGAGAGACCAGGCTTCAACCCGATGCACCAAGACATGACTATAACATACCGGCATGTACCAGGGAGCAAATAGGTCTGCAGGGCCGGCCCCAAACCCAACTATGTGGGCACTATCCCCCATCCCCACCCCACCCCCATCCTGGCCAGTAGAATGCACTTCAGAGGACAGCACTGGGGCTACAGCCTTGGGAGAGAAGCGTACCAGATTAGAGCATACAGGAAAAACACAAAGGGATGGAGAGGGAGGAGAGGACATCCTGGCCCACCAAGCCCCAGGGACAATGTTCCTGCTCAGAGTAGACAATGCACCGGGAGGATCATAGGACTGACCCCACCATGGGACATGGCATTCCTCACTGCACCATGATGCTGTGGGAGCCATAGTGTGGAAATGGTGCAAAGTGTGGCCTCCTCATGCTAGGGCGAGGCATGGAGGGCATGCAGCAGAGGAGGAGGAGGAGCAGACTGATGAACCCCTCCACTTGTGGGGAATGACAAAAATAAACATGGGAGACAGAGCTTGGCGCCCAATCAGACTCAACTAGAAAACACTCATAAAGGTCAACAAACAGATCTTGAACTATATTTATAGGCTTTTCCTTTTTTGGGGGCGGAGGGGCATCACGGCTCTCCGGTGGTGGGCGTAGGAGGCTCAGCCTTGCTGCTGGATTTGAACCTCCAACCCAGTGGGCCTCAGTCCCGCGCACAACCACTACGCCACCGGGGCTCAGCCCCAGGCTTTTCTATTTTTTATCAGTGGCTTTTCGTTATTTTGTTCTTGCTTTCTGCTGTTGTTATTGTTTTGTTGGTTTTGACTACCTTTGTAGTTTTATTTGACTTTGCCTGGTTTTTGCACTTATTAAAGTATCTACATGTCAATCAATATAAGGGGCTGGATAAATAATTGGGAGGTGAAAAAGAATGGGGCCAATGTTTCCAAGGGTATAGGAGAGAAGAGGAAGGGGGAAGGAGGGGGGATGGGAGAACAACCCAGGGACAAGGTAACAACAAATGAAATAAAATCAATGGAAGGATGGTCATAAGATGCCTGGTGGAGCTCAATCAAGGGCCATGTAGCAGTTAAGAATTACAAAACCAGAATGAAGGTCAAACATGATGGTGGGTGTGGCAGTCAGTGCTTATGTTAATTTTATGATTGCAATGTAGGGGTGGAGTCTGGCCTATTAATCTGGAGAAAGCCATTGAGTAGCCAATGAGGCCTCTATGTGGGCATGGCTTTCACCCGAGACTCCTGGGAAATCTTGCGATATTTTGCTCATGAAGATGAGAAGCTATCTTCCCCAGTTGTTGGGAGTTAGTTTCAGAGATGATTAATCACAGGCAACACAGAATGGCGGCGTCTGGGAGGCTGGAGTAGCCGGTGGAGAGACCACACGGCTTTGCCCTAATGGAGCCAGACCTCTGAGGCTGGGGCAGCCACATGGAGACCTCTGGGAGCGATAAGTTGCTTCTGCCACCACGGGATGCTGTTGATGGACCCTGAGCCCTGGAAGCAAGGAGACGTGGGGAGACCCCTGTCGGTGCCGGGACTCTGTACCCACTGACCTGTGACTTCGTGAGTCAGAAGGAGACTTTATGGACTGATTTTGGGCATATGGGTTAATATCGGACTTGTGACTTTGAGCTGGACTGGGCTGGGATGTTTTCTCAATGTCCTGTTCTTCATGAATATAAACCCATTCCTTATATCCATAAGTGTGTCTATTGAATTTGTTCCTCTAGTCTACCCAGACTAACACAGTGGGACAAGAGGAAAGTAAAAAGGAAATAAAGGAAAGAACCAGAAGGCAAAGAACGTTTATAGAGACTTAATATAGGCATGTATATATGTATGTATGTATATATCAGGGTGCTCAATACATCAATCATGGTCTACTAGTTGATTGCTAATGCAGTATGGGCAGATCGTGTGGCATTAAAAAAATAGATGGAGCTGAGCCCTGGTAGTGCAGTGGTTGTGTGCGGGACTGTGGCCCACAGGGTTGATGGTTCAAAACCAGCAGCAGCTCTCCAGGAGCAAGGCTGGGCTTCCTACTCCCACCAGGGCAGTGATGCAGAAGGCAAAAAAAAGGGGGTTAGGGTTAGGGTGAGAGTCGGTGTTAGATTTAGGAATAGGGTTAATTTTAGGACCATTATTAGAGTTAGCTTGATTGTGATCAACATATTGAACACCCCTGATATATAGAATGAGAGTGAAATAGAACTGTGTACTCACTCTATATGTTAAGAATTAAGGTTGCAGATGGACATTGGGCCTTCACTCAAGTACACCCTTAAAAAAGGAACACTTTATTCTACCAATCGGCATTCTGTAATGCTCATCTTCCCAACACAATTGCTGAAGACAAACTGGGTGCATAAACAAATGTGGTGAAGAAAGCTGATGGTGCCCTGCTATCCAAAGATATAGCGGCTGGGGTCTTAAAGGCCTGAAGATAAACAAGAAGCCATCTAGCTGAAAAGAAACAAATCCCATATGGAAGAAGCACACCAGCTGCATGATCATGAGATGCCAATAGGATCAAGTATCAGGCATCTAAGACACAGAATAAAACCATACCCAAGGTGAATGAGAGTTGAGGGGCATGGAATAGAGATCCAATGTCCATCTATATACAATTGGACATTCCCCTCGCAAAAGGGTCTCAGGGAAGAAATGAGTCAGCCAGGTGCAATATAGACCAGGGAAACACAGAACTTTCCTTTCGCTCCTTGGTGCTTCCTTCACTCAACTGTCAGGACCTCAATTCTAGCCTACACATCAGATTAGACCAGAGCGTGCAACTGCTACAGATAAAAGTCTACAACACAGGAAATCTAGGATAGTTAAACCTCTCAGGGCCAACAAGGAGAGTAGAGATAGTGGGAGGATTAAGGAAGGGTGATGGAAGAAAGGGGGAATCAATCACAAGGATCAGCCTAGAACTCCCTTCCAGGGGGACAAATAATGGAAAAGTGGGCAAGAGGTCATGGAGGACAATATAAGATATGAAAAAAATAATCTATAACTTACCAGAAGTTAATGAAGGAAGGCAAACATGGGAGAGAGGAGGAAGAAATGAGGAACCAGTATCCGGGGCTTAAGTCAAAAGAGAATGCTTTGAAAATGATGATGGCAGCATATGTGCAAATGTTCTTGGCACATTGGAGGAATGCACGAATTGTGATAAGAGATGTAAGAGCCCCCAATAAAAGTATTTAAAACAATATATAATAAGCTGTGTGTGTGTGTGTGTATAAGGGCTTTAAGACCAGATGCATTTGGGAAATATTAGAGTTTTTTTCCTGAAGGATTTTTTGCAATGCTTTAAGGTGCTACAATGCAGTCTAAAATGTGAAGAAAGGTGTAAAGATTTCACTGTTATTCCAACTTATTTAATATTTGACACTATATGTAGAAGAATCTCATGGACATAGTTTGGGCAACATCTCATGGGTATGCTTTCAGAACTGTTAAAAGAGCAAGACAAATAGTCTAGAAAAGTATAATGAAATGCTGTTTTCAGTATCATTACCAAATTTTGTTTGAGAAAATTTATGAGTGTGCTTAATTACTTTCTTGAATTTGAAATCTCCCAGGTCATTTAACTTAACTACTAATATCAGGTTATTTGAAATTGATAATGGCAACAAATGTACAAATGTGCTTGGAACAGTGGACATATGTATGTATTGCAATAAGAGCTGTAGGAGCCCCCCCAAAAAAAGATTTTATAAATAATCATTTTAAAAATCAGTTTTAAGAAAGAAAAGAAAATCTCAGAGATTCTGTAGCTTGGAAAACAAATAAACCCAGAGTGAGATTTTTAAATGCTAGAGCACAAAACTTTGAATTAAAATTGATTTTTATTCTACTGTGAATCTATCAACCAGGTAATAGACACCAACCCTGGCCAGTTTAAGGGGCAAATGGACATATTGGTGAAATTTTCATTGGACTGAAAAACAAGAAGCAAGAGACGAAGGCATGAAGCCAGAGCTGGAGCCAAGGACCTCGAGGCAACTAGATCCTGGAATGCATGCTGCTGCTTTCACTTATCACAATTGAACGTTCCTTCAAACATATGTCCTCTCCTCTGAGTTCTGTCAGTTTGTCACATTGTGATGGCTGGCATGTGATCGCTGATATTTCAAACGTTAGTAAGGTCACTCAGAGTAAACTGGTTTCAAAGGAGCTTCCAGACTGAGAGGGTCTGGAAAGAATAAAGACCTGAAAATCTGCGCCTGAAAGCCAGCCAATGGAAATCCTATAGAAGGCAACAGAGTATTTTCCAAGTTACTTGCTTGACTACATCACAAGAAAAGCATTAACCACTGAAGAAGCACACCATATTTAGTGAGGCACAGGTTCAGCAAGGGCAAGTGAGATGGACGGCTCCCAGAGACCCAACAATAGGCTCAAATATCCTGGCAATTGTAAGGATGAAGCAGATCTAGGCAATGTTTTGTTCCATAGTCCATGAGATCTTATGAATAAGTCAATTAGATGGTATCCATATAATGCTTCTTTTTTTTCTCTCTTCCCTCTCTTTCTCTCTCTTTTTCCTCCCCACCTTCTCCCACCCCATCTCTCTCTCTTTCTTTCTACTTGTTTTCCTATAAAAGATCCTAAACTCTACAAGAAGGTCATGTGGATTGCTTACTTCCGGCTTCTGGCCCGGTCAAGGGATAGCCGGATATCACGAGTGCATTGGAAGATGTATTATAGCAAATAAAATGGGAGGTTATTAGAAAGGGAAAGTAAATGATGCATGACTGAAAATCTACTTATTCTCTAAGAACATTATATAAATTTTAGAGAACTTGTTTACTAAGAACAATTTATATCAGATTAATATAATCCCTTGCACTTGCTTAAATTCACAAATGCCTGAGATGAAAAATATCAATGATTCATTATTAATCATCCACTTATTTGTAGTCAATTCATGGCCAATAAAAACAAGGCACTGCATACAAATACACTGATCTGCCTAAACCCATCAATGGTTCGCCCTGAGGATAAAATACAAATTATTCTTAATTTGGCCTCGAGAGCCCAACATTATCCAAATCCTATGACTTCATCCTACTTCTTTCCAGTTTCTCAGTTTTTTCCAAACCCAGTGACCCCCAGCTTCTCACATGATTGACTGTCCTCTTGTTGGCATAGTTGTCTTCTCACACAAACTAATCTGAATCACTCTGAGACATTAAATAAAATAGGTTAAATTGTATCTCCTCAAAGTGTATGTCAAATTGTTAACCCTTGTATCTGCAAATGTGAGCCAGTTTAGAAATTGTGACAGGCATTTTTGTTGTTGTTATGTTGATAAGGATATGCCCAAATAGAAAGAGTCTTAGGCCTAATCACTTCTGAATTATGTCTTATGGGAAGAGCCAGATACACACACATACACAAAACCAGCACCAAGGAACATTAAACAATACCAAGTAAGTATCAGGTCTTCCATTTCTCATCCCAGTGAAAATCCCACTAATACATCTTTTTTCTTAAGATGATGAAGGAATGTCAAGGAACTTTGAGGGCTACCACCAAGAATCTTGCTGAGAACCAAGGCTTTAGCTTACTACTAGCCTCTAATTCCTGTCTTTAAAAGTCACCCTATTGTGGTATTGTTGTTGCTATGGCAGCCTAGGTAGCTGAGACAGGCCTCAAGTTAAATGTTAGTTCCTCAGAAATGCTTTCTTTTGGGAGGGGTGAGGGGGACAATCACTGCTGTCTGGTGGGAGTGGGAGGCCCAGCCTTGCTCCTAGAGAGCTACTGCTGGATGTGAACCACGAACCCAGTGGGCTGCAGTCCCGCACACAACCACTACACGACCGGGGCTCAGCCCCCAGAAATGCTTTCATAACCCCTCATTCAGATTATCTCTCTACTGTTGTTTTATTGCAGAGGTGGGGGGGGGGATATTTTTTTCTGCCAAGAACAATTTAGATATTGGTAACTGTGTCAGACAGGGTTCTCTTAGAGAAATAAAATCAGGACACTAGTAATCCTTTTTATATATTTATATAGAGAGAAAGGTATATAAGATAAGGAAGAAACAGTTAAGTATCTATAAAGCAGTACAAATGATGCTCGGTGCAACTCATTTGTGTGAGACAGAGAGAAGACCAACAGCCCTTCAAGTCTTGAGGACCGCTGAGTAGTCCTCTGTAGAGCAATTCAGACTATCCGGTCACAGGCAGCAAACAGCAGAGCAGGTCACCAACACTCAGCCAGATGACAGAGGCCAACAGTCCCCAGCTCAAGAGATGTATATCCCAGGAGCGTGGCAAAGTAGGGCTTGAAGGAACCTCAACTCACAGCTCCACAGTCCATGATTAGGTTTCCTACGGGTAGTGTTGCCTGGAGGTTGAGGCACAGGACGAACAAGGCAGCTAGATCCGAAAGTAACAGAGAGGGTGGGACTCCCTAAGTCCTTCCTATCTCTTCCTTTCAATTCATCCCCTGTATTCATTGGCCGTGCCATCACAACAGACCCACCAGTCTTCTGTGGCCATGTTGACATAACAAACCTACCCATCACAGTAACATAACAGACCATATTGGTAGAACAATTAACTCAACCCTAATGTTATGACTGGAATAGCTTTGCTTTGATGAGGCATGTGATGTTAGCTGGTATTGCTGATTTGCAGACCTTATATAGGCCAAGAGATGGATGGTCCCCACCCCTGTTAAATCCATGGAACCATAGCTTCTTCCCTCAGAACATCATTTACAGCTTCCATTTTTTCTTGTTTGTGTATTTATGCATGACCCTCTTCCTCAGAATATAGCACATGCTCCAAATTTACAGATTATGTCTAATTCATTCAATCACAAAAGTAATGTCTACCATGTATTTTGACCATTATTGTCAAACCATAAATATTGTTGAGTACGCATTCAGGAATGGATAAGGGTCTGTGCCACAGCTATTAAAACGAATTATCATCATCAATGTGGTAAATCTCATACTCAAAAAGCAAAAGTAAACCACGATCTGCAAGTCAATTCTGACTCAGAAGTACTCTACGAGACAGAGGAGAACTGTCGAAAAGGTTTCCAAAGTTGTAATCTTGAGGGAAGCAGAATGCCCCATCTTTCTCCTGCAGTGTGGCAAATGGACTTGACAAGCTGATTTTCTATGTTGTAGCCAAGTGCTTGATAACAATACCACTAGAACTCTGAATGGCAGTAGTAGGGAGGTCTGAAGTAGTCGAAGTGAAGAATTACTTTGACCATGAAATAAAATATTTCATAACATTTCTCATCATGTCCTTGAGGATTTTTTCAGGAGGGAAGAAGAAAGGGTGGATGACAATGTCATGTGACAAATGCCCAGCAGATTGGACAATGGTCCTGAAAAGTGGAGGGAGAACAGAAAAGGAGGATGGAGGGGTGCAGACTCTAGCTGGGCACCATAAAGCATGGCTGGAGATCTTCCTGCAGGAATGAAGACTGGCACGAAACAGAAAGAAGAAATATCAAAATCTGCATTTGAAACAGAATTCATAAAAATGACTAATTAGCTGTCTTATTCAGAAATTCTATTTTACCTGATTTACTTTCAATGCACATTATATATTGCATTTCTTTAATGTGACATTAAATTTCCATTAATTGGAATGTTTCTGTGTTCAAATATATGTCTAATTCCATTCAAATAGCTTTGAAGATGAGTTTGGAAAAGAACAAATTAATGACTTGGTATTTGGGCATCCTAAATATGTTGCAAGGTAAATGCAAGGTACCAGAGTTCAAAATAAAAACGGCCAGGGTTTCTTTTCCAAACTCATGGCATCTTTCCAATTATTGCTGTAACATGATTTTTATCAAACCCTTATACTTTTATTATTTGCATAATTAGGCCAAAATTTAGTGTTTAGTCATGTGATTAAAAGACTTCTAGTCGGCTGAGTCCCGGTGGCGTAGTGGTTGTGCGCGGGACTGCGGCCCACTGGGATGGAGGTTCAATTCCAGCAGCAGCTCCACTGGAGCAAAGGCTGGGCCTCCTACTCCCACCACCAGAGGGCAGTGATGCCCCAAAAAACAAAAAACAAAACAAAACAAGACTGTTAGCCAATCTATGCATAGGCCGTTGTTATAATGAGATCATAAAATCCAATTCCTCAAGTTCACTTCCTTGGATATTTTCTACTGACAACACTCCCTGAGAGACATTGCAGTGGACAAGACACATGGCAGCATGCCGATAGACCCTGAGCTCTGGAAACTGGAGGAGCCATGGGGAGACCCTGCCAGCACTGAGAAGCTTCTACCACCACTGGATACACAAGATTCTGCACCCACTGGCTCGTGATTGTCCTGGTGCCATTGCATGTGTTTCATGAGTCTGAAGAAGACATATAGGTTGGTATTGGACATATGGGCTAATATCAGACTTATGACCTTGGACTGGACTGGGCTGGGATGTTTTCAATTGCTCTTGGGTATAAACCTCTTTCTAATACCAAAAACCCAAAAAACTAAAGCTAATTCCTCTTGTCTTCACTCCTCTTCAGTCCTCCTTTGATTTCCCTTCCTTCATTAGGCCTACTTTCTGAAGCATTTTTTGGGCTCACAGTAGAGTGCTTAATTATTTGTGCTACTGTTAGTCCAGGGAGACTAGAGAAACAAACCCAGAGACACTCATATATGTATAAGAAAGAGTTTTATATACAAGAGCAATTGAATATTGAGGAAACATATCAGTCCAGTTCAGATCAAGTCCACATGTCTCTTATTTGATCATATCTCCAATATCAATCTATAAAGTCCTCTTTAGACTGACAAAACACATGCAATGATACTAAATGCGGGAAGATCACAAGCCAGTGGGTAGGAAATCTTCTGGATCCATTGGTGTTGTATGCATCTCAATTGCTGACAGAGGGTCTGCACGTGGCTCTCTGTTTCCTAAGGTCTGATTCCATCAGCCTCTTTCCATGTGTCTTCTCAACAGGGATGCCTTTCAGGAAGTCTGCAGAGGGAGAGATAGTGTTGCCCACCTCCAAGGAGGAATACTGGAGTTTCCAGAATGCTCCGGAGAAGGACATGCACCAACAGGAGCCACACTGGCCATGATCTGATTCACAGGCTTGACTTCCCCAAATTCCAATTCACTCTGAATCCTCAAATTGACGCCAAATTACGTAACTACTATAGCTAATCAGAATTCTTAAAAGAAGATTGACAAAATGCAACCGGCCTGTCACAGTAAATATCCAGACACATCTTAAGTATTCTTTTTTGGCTTTAACTTCAACAGCTTTATTGACATATAATCCACACACCATGCAATTCAATTGTTTAAATATATTGAAAAGAGTTGTGCAATCGGCCCCAATCCCAACTATGTGGACAGCTGCCCCTCTCCCCAAAAGAATTGACTTCAGCGGACAGCTCTGAAGCTCCAGCTCAGGGAAAGGACATGTCTGATCAGAGCACATGGAGCAAATGAAAGAGGAGGAAGAGAGAGGGAAGCACGTCCTGCCCCACCAACTCTTGAGGACAATATCCCTGCTGAGAGCAGTCAATGCACAGAGAGGAAATATGGCTGGGCCCAGTATGAAACACAACGTCCCTCACTGACACAGCACCATGAGGGACAACACTGGAGGCAGGGCAAAGGAATTGCACCCCTACAGGGGATAAAACTGGAGACACCATGTAGGAATTGTGCCCCATCTGACCCCAGCACACAGAGGCAAAACACTAAAGGCATGCAACAGAACAGCAAGGGGAGCAAGAAATTCCCCAGGGAATACCGAAAATAAGACTTTGCCTCCAGGGTGTGGCACTCCATCAGCCTCAACCGGAAAATACACTTAAAGGTCAACAAACAAACCTTGTAACTATTTATAGGCTTTTCTTTTTTTGTCATTATTCTTTTTTGTTGTGGCTGTAGTTATTTTGTTTTCTTTTGTTGCTTTGTTTTGCTCTGTCTGGTTTTGGTGTGCATATTATTATCTCTTCAGGTCTATCTAGATAAGGTAGGTGGGAAAAACTATCTGGAGGAGAAAACAACGGACCAACAGTTCCAGGGACCATGGGAGAAGGAGAAGTGGGGGAAAGGAAGAGATGTTAACAAACCCAGGGACAAGGGAAAAACAAGTGATCCAAAGTCAGTAGTGAGGAGGATGTAAGAGGCCTGGTAGGCCTTGCTCAAGAGCAATGTAACTGAGAGGAATTACTGAAACTCAAATGAAGGCTCAGCCTGATAGTGAGACAAGAGGAAAGTGAGAGGAAACAGAAGAAAGAACTGGGAGGCAAAGGGCATTTATAAAATGGGACAGGGATATGGCTGATCAGAGCACATAGGAGCATCTACATAGGTAAATATATCTATATATGATGATGGGGAAACAGATCTACGTGCATATATTTATAGGTTTAGTATTAAGGTAGCAGATGGACATTGGGTCTCAACTCAAGTACTCCCTCAATGAAAGAACACTTTGTTCTGTTAAACTGGAATTCCATGATACTCATCTTCCCAGCATGGTCGCTGAAGACAAATTGGTGCGTAAGCAAATGAGGTGAAGGAAGTTGATGATGTACAGATACAAACGATATAGCATCTGGGGTCTTAAGGGCTTGAAGATGAACAAATGGCCATCTAGCTGAGAGGCAACAAAGTCCACATGGAAGAAGGGCACCAGTCTGTTTGATCATGAGGTGTTGATGGGATCGGGTATCAAAGAACAAAAGACCATATCATTGTGAATGAAGGCAAGTGTGGAGTGGGGACCCAAAGTCCATCTGTAGGCAACTGAATATCACCTTACAGAAGGTTCACAGGGAGGAATTGAGCCAGTCAGAGTAGAGTGTAGAAATGATGAAACAACTTTTCATTAGTTCTTAAATGCTTCCTTCCCCCCTCTCTTTCACTCCACCCACCCACCATGATCCCAGTTCTACCTTATAAATCTGGCTAGACTAGAGGATGTATACTTGTCCAGATAGGAACTGGATACACAGGCAATTCAGCACAGATGAATCCCTCAGGACCAGTGGTGAGAGTGGCGATACTGCGAAGGTAGAGGAGAGGAGAGATAGAAAGGGGGAACTGGGCTGAGCCCCGGTGGCATAGGGAATGTGCGTGGGACTGCGGCCCACTGGGACGGAGGTTCAATTCCAACAGCAGGGCTGGGCCTCCAACTTCCACCACAGGAGAGCAGTGATGCCCCCCCCCCAAAAAAAAGGGGGGAACTGATTACAAGGATCTACCTATAACACCCTCCTTGGGGAACAGATAATAGAAAAATAGGTGAAGGGAGATGTCAGTGTAAGACATGACAAAATAATAACAATAAATAAGTTATCAAGGGAGCAAGGGGGAGGCCTGAATAGAGGGAGAAAATGAGAAAAAATGAGAAAAGTAGAAAGCAGATGTTCTGAAAATGATGGGGACAAGAAATGTACAAATATGCTTGACACACTGAATGGATATATGGATTGTGATAAGAGTTGTACAAGATCCCAATAAAGTGATTTAAAAAACAGTAATTCTGGAGTCTCAAAGACTTGAAGATAATTGAGTCGCCATTCAGGGCAGAAACAGCAAAGCCCACATGGAAGAGGCACACCAGCACGCATAATCAAGAGGGGCTGAAGGGAGCAGATATCAAGCACCAAAGAACAAGAATCACATCATTACAAAGGAGGAGGAGAGCAGGGTGGGGACCAAAGGCCCACTGGTGGATAATTGGTCACTCCTTTATAGGGGAGTCACAGGGAATCACAGGGAGGAGACAGACTAGTCAAGATGCAGCTGGGCAGTGATGATGCATACAAGTTTCCTCTAGTTCCTGAAGCCTTCCTCCCCATCCCCCAACCATCATGGTCTCAAATCTACCTTACAAATCCAGATGGACTGGAGAAGGTGCACTAGTATAGAGGGGAGCTGGAGATATGGGGAAATCAAGATGGATGAGCCCCTTTGGGCCAATGGTTAGATTGGAGATGCTGGAAGGGTAGAGAGAAGGTGGGGTAGAGAGACAGAACCAAAGGCAAGGATACATATATAAGCTCCTGTTTGAAGGACGGACATCAAAGAAGTGGGTTGGGAGAGAGGTCGGGCAGTATAAGATATGACAGAACAATAGCAATGTATAAAGTATTGAGGGTTGGTGGAGAGTAGAGAGCAGGGGAAGTGGGGAAGGGATGGAAAAGTCGATACTAAGGGCTTACGGGAAAAGGCAGACAAGTGGAGAACGATAATAGAGTGGACATGTGAGGGTGCTTGACACAGTATGTTTATTCATGTATTGTGAAAAACGATGTATGAGCCCCCAATAAAATGATTTAAAAAAATAATAATTCGTTGACATTTAACCATTTTAAACGGTTAACATTTTAAAAATAGCATATGATCAAGAACTGATGGCATTGAAGAAGTCCCAAGTTGTACTGAAGGCAATGGCAAAAATCAAGGTTTCTGAAAGTGATAGAATATCAATTGAAAAGTTTCAATAGTGATGCAGCATTGGAAGTACTCATTAGTTTATGTCAAGAAATTTGGATAGCATCTATCTAGCAAACTGATGGAAAGTGACTCATTTGTGCCCTTTCCAAATAAAAGCAGTCCAGTGGTATACACAAAGCATAAAAGAGTGTCATTAATTTCATAAGCAAGTAAAACTTTGCTGAGGATAATTCAATTACAATTGCAACAGTACAGTGATGAGGATTTGTTGGAAAATCTAGCCAGATTCAGAATTGGAACAAGAAATATCATTCCTGATGTCAGATGGACTTGGCCGAAAACAGAAATACAAAAAAGACATTTGCTTCTGTTTTATTGACTATGCAAAGGCATTGGTTTAGGTAGATAATAACAAACCAAGGATAACATTGAGAAGATTAGGAATTCCAGAATTCTTTGTAATACTCATGCAGAACCTACGTGTAGATCAAACAGAACAGAGATACCATATATATATATAATTTTATTGAGGGCTTATACATCGCTTTTCACAATACACGAATAAACATACGATGTCAAGCACCCTCTCATGTCCACTTCTATTATTGTTCTCCAATCGTCCGCCTTTTCCCTTGAGCCCCTAGTATCGACTTTTCCATCCCTTCCCCTCTTCCCCTGCTCTCTACTCCCCACCAACCCTCAATACTTTATACATTGTTATTGTTCTGTCATATCTTACACTGCCTAACCTCTCCCCCAACCCACTCCTTTGATGCCCGTCCTTCAAATAGGAGCTTATGTGTATATCCTTATCGTTGATTCCGATATTATATATTTTTAAATCAGGGAAAGTGTGGATCAGAGTTATATCTTTTCATCATACTTACTCAATCACTATGCTAACAAGTAATCTGAGAATCTGAGCTATATTAAGAATACTTCTGCATTGTAATTAGAAGAAGCTTCATTAAAACCTGCAATAAGCAGATAACATTTGCTAAAAACCAGAAGGACTTGAAGCACTTGATTGTGAAAATCAAATATTGCAGGCTTCAAATAAACTACAACTCAAATATAAAGAAAACCAAATCTCAACAACTGGACAAATAGACAACATTATTATAAGCAAAGAAAGGATTGGAATTGTCAAGAGTTTCATCTTGCTTGGATCTATAATCCATACTCAGGGAAACAGCAGTCAAGAGCATACATGAAATATTACATTACCTCTTTAAAGTGTTCAAGAGCCAGGATGTCACTTTGAGGATTAAGGAACACCTGACCCAAGCCATGGCATTTCATATTAATGTGAAAGTTGGATGGATAAGGCAGACTGGCAAAGACTTGATGCCTTTGCATTGTAGTGTAGTTTTCAATTGCAAAGAATATTGAAAGTACCATCAACTACCAGAAGAACAAGTAAACCTGTCTTGGAGAAAGGATGGTCAGTATGTTAATCATAAGAGAAGTAGGAAAGACTTTCTCTTACATGCTTTCAACATACAATCAGAAGACATGGAGAAGGATATCATGCTTCGTAAAATAAGAGGTCAGTGAAAAAGAGAAAGATCATTCAGGTGATGGGTTGACATAGTGGCTGTATCCATGGGGTCAAACACAACAGTAATTATGAAGATAGTATAAGACAGAGCACTGTTTCATCCTATTGTCTACATGGTCACGGTGACTGGGAAATCACTTGATGGCACATGGTAACAGTAACAAATGGTGGCCTATATGTTTTATCTACTTCTGATTTGTTAGACATCTCTAATGAATAAAAAACAAACAAACAAAAAATTGTTGTCAAATCAATCTGATGTATAGTGACCATGTGCATAGTACTTTCATGTCCTGTGCAGTCTTCTCAATCAAGATGATGTTGAACCCATTGTTGTTGCCACTGTATTACCTCATCAACTATTGTGCATTAGATTTACTTCATGAGAATGTTTTGTTTTCTTAAGATTCAGTACTTGCTATATAGTAGAATTGTTCAGAGGAATAAATACAACATTATAACAAATGAGCTTAGAATAAACCTTATGTGTTCTATTAAAGCTAGCTGTTATAAACTTTCTGCTTATTTTTATTTTTCAATAAAAAGTTCCAGTAAACTAAAGTACAGCAAGAAAGTAAACATTGCAACTAAATATCATTGTATGAATTATTTTTAAAAGTATACACAGATTACTAGTTACACTTGCCACATTTAATTTAATAATTCTCCTCAATGTGGAAAACTTCTATTTATAAAGCTTCATTCAACTTATATATACAAAGCTTTATTCAAATCAAAATGAATTCACTTGTATCCACCAGTATTTTACCTTTAAGATACTTTACAACCAAAATTAAATTTTGTTTTCCAGTCAACCCTCTCAACAAATGCAACTTATTTTGCATGAAAAAAAGAAGCTTCCTAAATTAACCATTGCTTAAGTAAGCAATTAACCTCACAAAGGAAAGATCTGGCTAAACTTCTCATTTCTTTAGAGATTTTACAACTAGCTAGATTCACTTCTCCAAAATTTTAGTAGTTCAAAAATTTCCAACAATTAAAACAAACAGACACTCACAAAAGTAATACAATGAAATGAAAAAGTAGGCTATTGGCACAGTTATTTAAATGAACTTCCTAAACAGGACTGAAATGACTATGCAGACTTGAAAAATGGCTTGATCTTTCCAATGTCTGAAGGCTTGAAAGATGAGTTCACCTTTCCAAGTGTCTTCAACATTCCAACCCAAAGCTGAGTAAAGCACTTTCCTTTGGGCTTTACTTTAAAATACTTTACAGACTTCTAAATTCAATAAGATTATTTAAAAAATGAGGGCAAGCTGATTGACAATTTATAGCTGCCCTTTTATATACATAAAATTTCTTTCACTTTGAGAAAATTTTTTATGGCAGTCCTTGAGAAATTTAAGGATAAAACCAAAATTTGGGGGAAGGAGAATATTAAAGCCCACAATAGAAAATCAAAATAACATTATCTAGACTAATGGCAGAACTCAAAGAATGTCTATTGAAGAGCATTCTAGATGTTTCATAATTGAGCTTTTGATACAGAATAACCTATGACATTTGTAATTTGTTGGGATTTATAGAATAAATTAGGAAGTCTTCAAACTTTAGCTGACATCCAGGAGGGATTATTTGGCTTCTGAATGGTTGGCTCCTTGTCTAAGAGGTAGAAACAGCAACAGGGCCCTCCTCTTGGGCAGTGAGAAGGGCTCATAGAACTGCAAAAGTTTTTTCCATCCTGGATTGCAAGGAATTGGGGATTCCAGCACATGCAGCACCTCCAAATTGTCATCTCCTATAGCATCCCATGATCGCCACAGCCAGGTTTGCATGCATCATTTGGATAAGAGAGAACAACAAACCCTACAATAAGCTGTTCACTTCAATCCCCTTGACTTGCTGCCCTTATGGTTTTGAAATCATTGAAAATGCCTGGAATATTTTCTTACCTAACATGAGTTCTGATTTGTCTACAAATTCAACTTAAGACATGCTTAGGAACAGATGTTCTTCACAATCCAGGAAGTGTCTGATTTGCTTAACAATATTTTCAACTTTTCAGCTTAAAATTACTCCTGATTTTCTATTTACTTAAGTAAGGGCAATTTTGAAATTTTTCTTTAGTATATAAGAAGATGTCATGAATTTTAATAATCTTTCTCATAAAGTAAAAATGATCTATTGTCATTTAATTGATATTACATTATGATCATTTAACTTGTAATACAGTGTGCTATTATCATTTAATTATAGATTTTGTGATGGCTAAATTTGTGTCAACTTGGCAAGGCCAGGATTCTTAGTTTTCCAACAGTGAAGGTCTAGGAATCACACATGAGGTTGCCAAATACAGTGTAATCAACTCCATAATGGTATCTGCTGAGTGCAGCCAATCAATTGTACATAGATTAGGTTGGAATGCAAACTCCTTACTAAGGTCACAGCCCTTATGATGTTTCCTCAGGGGTGTGGACTAATTCCTACATAAGTAGATACTGGGGGTGGGGGACTGGGGGGGTGGTACTTGTTTGCTTCTTGCTGTGTTTAGATCATGCATCTGGCTCATAAACCTCCAAGTTTGTGGACCTGATTCAGAGGCTCACCATATTGCCTGGTGAGCCTGTGAGACATCAGTGGCCTGCCATGTGACCTGCTGACCTTGACTTTAAAAAGCCTAACCTATTCACTTTGAGTTCATCCACCAGACTAAGGTGTTTTGCTGCCTGGTTTGCCTTCCTGGTCATCAGCCCTAGCAGTCAAGCAAGTCAAAAGAAGCCTCCAGCTTGACATCTGGCTCACAAATGTGAACAAAACTGGTCTTACCTGCTTCTATAATTGTGTAAGCCACTTTATTTATATATTTTTCTCTTTCAATGTATGTATATAAATGTGTATATACATGTATATATCTATATGTATATATATAATTCATTTTGCTCTTTAGAAAACTCAGACTAGCACAGCTTTTGATTTTAACTTACATTTGAGAATGTGGTAACAATATAATATGATTCTGTTGTATGAATGCAATTTCTACTCTGGATTTCAAAGAAATTGAGCAAATTCAAAGAAAACCAGGGTCTATAACAGGGGCCTAGGAAATAGCTGAAGAGGAAAATTGTGTTTCATTTTTATCTAAGATTAATTAAGTTTTTGTTTTCAAGTTATCTAAATGTTCATTTTATATATTACCCAAATAAGTCAAATGAAATATAATTCTGGATTCTATTTTTTAGATAAATGAATTATAAATAAATATCAGCCTTATTAAATGAATGTCATTTAGTTGTGAAATGGATCAGGAGTTATTTTTTATGTAATCCCCCAAATATTGGCTTTTAAATAAGCTACATTTCTTCTAATAGCTCTAGAAGTATGACATAGAGAATGATTACATTGAATTATGAAATAAGGTTTTTTCCTCTTTAACAAAGAAAATCCTTTTTTTAGTATACATACTAAAATAACTAGAACTAGAGATGAAGAAACTTACTCCCAGAATATGTGCTTACAAAATTATAATTGAACTAGCGTGAAAAAACAATTAACACTAAAAAAATTGAAATGTAAAATTACTCTGTATGCGGGCCTGAGCCCCTGTGGCATAATGGTTGTTCGCAGGACTGTGGCCCACTGGGATGGAGGTTCAATTCCAGCTCCACAGGAGCAAAGGCTGGGCCTCCTCCCACCACCAGAGGGCAGTGATGCCCCCCAAAAACAAAAAGACCCCACTGAAAATTACTGTGTATACATATAAGATCAGTCTCATGCCCCATCACCACAAAAGTAAATTGCTTAAAATAGGCTGGTAGCAATGAGGCCTGTAAAGAGAAGAAGGAGAAGAATAGAGCAACCATTGAATAATCTTAATGTGATGATAAAGCCCTGTAGCATAGTATTTACCTATCTGTTAGCTAACAGCAAGATGAGCAGTTTGAACCTACCAGGTGCTCCATAAGAGAAAGATGAGGCTTCCTGCTCCCATAAAGTGTCACCTCCTATGATAATTATATAATCATTTGTTAATTTGAGGATTAATACTGAAGGGGTAGAGTCTAGTCTGTCAACCAGATCATGACCAGTGAGGCCGCTGTGTGGGCCTAGCTTTTTTCTAAGAATTCTGGGAAATCCAGTGGTTATTTCCTCCTTGAAGGAAGGAAATACTCTCACTACTTCACTCCCTGGGAGACATTGCAAAAGACAAGATATATGGATGCAACCAGACCTGTGATGTTGGAGAAGTCACAGAGAGACCCATGCCTGTGCTGAGATGCTTACAGTGCCACTGGATCCAAAGACTTTCTACCCATTTTCCTGTGATTGTCCTGTATTTGGCTTTATTGCATGTATTTTGTGAGTCAGAAAAGGACTTTATGGATTGGTATTGGACATATGGGCTAATATCAGACTTATGACCTTGGACTGGACTGGGTTGGGATGTTTTCTTACTGAACAATTACTTTTTTTTTTGGGGGGGGGGTATCACTGCCCTCAGGTGGTGGGAGTAGGAGGCTCAGCCTTTGCTCCGTGGAGCTGGAATCGAACCTCCATCCCAGTGGGTTGCAGTTCTGCACACAACCACTACGCCACCGGGGTTCAGCCCTACAATTACTTTTTATATAAAACTCTCTCATATATATATATATATATATATATATATATATATATATATACACTTACAAATTTGTTTCTCTAGTCTACCCAGACTAACACATTATGGTACCTTGGAGTACTGGAGAAACAAACAAGGATCGGAAGTAGATGTTTGACTTCTGCCTCATGGGAGTGTTTCTTCTTTGGCTAGCCAGAAGTCAGATATATACTTGCAGTTTACTGAGGTGTTTTATGGAAACAATATGAGAAGTTAAAGCTTTGATTATTTTGTTTGGATTCTGTATTTGTTTATCCCTTAAAAATGGATGTTGTTAATGTATAGTTTGAGCTAAGGGGTAGAAATCACCGTTTGAATTTCTCAGAAACCATGCTGCTTAAGGAAATTGGCTGACAAAGCCTAACTTTGTTTTGATGCCTTCAGAGACCTAATACAATATTTTGCATCAATACAATAGTTTAGATAAGAATTAAGATAAGCTAAATAAGTATTAACTCTTTGAGAATTGAGTTTAGTATCTGATTCTGTCTTGTTTATTATGACTCTTATGCCTCTTATTGTAGATATAAAGACGCCTAGAAATGATTTGGGGATGTATGAAAATAGAGAGCTTGTAAGCACACTTGCTTCAAGTCATTATTTTGATCTTTAGATGGGTTTAGGGTACCCTGGAAAGAAGGATCTGAGAAGATAAGCTCCACCCAGTACTTTGGAGCGCTGGGAATATGTGCATTCCAAAAGACCTGCCTAGGGGTAAGATTGACAGACAGAAGGGAAAAATGGGGCTCTTCGAAGTTTGAACTCAGGTGGGTTTTGTCAGAAGTGGGGGAGGGGCTGGGGAGGAATCTGGAACCTTGAAAAATCTTCTCTAGGACTGAAAGTTAAAGGAAAGCTGTGGGCAAGCTGAAATGCTTGCTAGGTGACTACCTGGGTCTCCCTGTTGAGTGAAGTGAGAGAAACACACATCCTTAGACACTAAAGCAGACAGACCGACTTCATTCCACACGTTCACTATGAGTCAGCATTGAATGGAAAGCAGTGAGTTCATTTTTGAGGGAAGTTTATTCCTGAGAGAAACTAATTTTAGGTTACAACTGACCTGACTACCAGTAATTCAGTCCTCCATTTACCTGCAGTGAAGAGACTTTTTGAGCTATACCTTAGAAGACAATAGAGTCTTATTCAGGGATCCCTTGTGGATGCTTTGTTAAAGTCCTTGACTGCTAGACAAAAGGTCGGTGATTTAAACTCACCATCTGGTCTGTGGAAAAAAGCTGTGACCATCTGCTTTCATAAAGATTTATAGTCTTGAAAGGCCGTAGAGCAGTCCTACCTTGTCTTTTAAGGATACTGTTGAGTCAGAGTGTATTTTCAGGCATTGGGTTTCTGGTTTTTGGTAGAACGTTTTTTAAGACTTCCTAGTGGTATGGTTTTTAGGAGTTTGGTTGCTACCCAAAAGGTCAGTGGTTCAAACTCAACAGCTGTTTTGTAAGAGAACTATATGGCAGTCTCCTTTCATTAAAAAAAAAAAAAATTAAAGCATTAGAAACCGTCAGGGGCAGTTTCATCCTGCCCAATAGGGTCGCAGTGAGTCACAGTTGACTTAATGGTAACAGTCTTTTATCCTTAAAGCAGGATGTAAGGGTTTGTTGACAATCCTTTTCTAGCAGGTTTAGACAAGCTTACACTGCAATAGAGCAGTTTCTGGCACTGCTGATAGCTCTGGTCAAGACTTGTATGATTAATATTTGTTTTCATGGATAAGAAAAAGTTCAAAATCAAGTGTTTGTAATTAATTCTTCTCTTCCACACTATTAATAAAAATCACAATAACTAAAGTACTTTAGCATTATCGATTATTGTTTCCTCTATGCTGACTAAACATTTTGATTTAAAATTTCCATAAAGTACCATTTATTTGAGCTGTAGCTACAAGTCAGTACTTTACACTTTCAGACTATCCTAAGCAACTCCTTGGTTTATAATCTCTGGAATCTCTTCCACTACTGAGTTTCAATCAAACCAAAGAGGAGATAGAAGTGACAAAGTCTAAATTCAATACAGCTTTCTATTCTATTTATGCTACGTAGAGAGGGCAGCTGACTAGCTGTCAAGAGACAAGAAAGTTCACCTCATCTCCTTTGGCAAATTCACTTTGATATAGTCTGAATTTTTGCTTTACAGACTCAGAGACTTGAATTTTTGTCTGCACATTGAAAGCAAATTTTCCATGGCAGACTTACATTACCCACACTTGCAGAGACTGAAATGCCCTGTTATTAATTTACAATGGGTAATAAAACTTTCATGTGAATTGTGCTTGTATCAACAGGATATAACCTCTTTAAATGCAAAGTCTCTTTAAAGGCAAAACTACAGGAAGCCAATTATAATTGAAAACATCTGGGAAATATCAGCATAAGAAGAGGTAGTTGAATATTTGGGTATGACCTGGATTCTTTTGAGCCTATGAGTCAAGGTTTATTATCTTCTGGATAAAGACTGTTAACTTCTGGGGGGTGGGGGACTTCATTTCCCATTTTAAGGGACAATCACGCTAATCACTTTTCTTTAAATAATATAGTGATGAGTTAGACCATTAGAGAGAGATGGCAGTTTAAAAGAGAAGGCAGTCTTGTCAGCAACCCTTCACGGATTTACGAATAAAATGCAGCTACATGCAGTCTGTGTAGCTTAATTGGGAATGAGTAGGGAGACGAACAAGGAAACAGTTGAGGCATGGACTGATGCATGCTTTGACCAAGATTCTACAAAAAGATTCTAAGTCTACCAAAGTGAAATAGATACATCTGCTTTTAGTGTGCAGTGCAAAGACATTTATGACAATAGATAAGAGTGTAGGGGTAATTGAGGCAAGATATTGTGAACAACTTGCAATTCACAATAAAGAGTTTGGTTTTTTCCCTTCCAAAAATAATGAGGAACTGGTGAGGAATTTTAAGCAGAAAGTAATGATCAGATTTGTGCTTTTAAAAAGGATCACTATGGCTACCATGTAGAGAATGAATTGGAGCCCTGCAAGACCAGAAACAGAGGGACAAGTTGGTTGCCCAAGCTACAGTGAAGTGGCTAAAAAGGGAGGGGGAGCAAGATGAGGTAGAATTTATAAGTCTGGGTGATTAATTGGTGGTGTAAATCTTTCAAATTTATGCAATCAAGGATGCCATTTAGATTTGTGACTTGGGAATAGTAGTGCCTGTCACCGGAATTAAGAAGCTAATGTAAAAAGTAGAGAGGGCAGGCAGGAGAAGCACATGGTGAGTTTGGTTTAGATTTTAAGCATTAAAATAAAAATTTTTCATGGGATATCAGATTGTAGTTGTGCAATTGGCCGCTGGACACAAGGGTTCACATTCAGAAAAAAGGCCTGGTCTAGAGATTCGGGGATCACCAGAAACTGTGAAATGGAAAGCACAGGAGTGATTGATGACCCATTAAGAATGTATGCGGTCGGGCTGAGCCCCAGTGGCGTAGTGGTTGTGCGCGGGACTGCGGCCCACTGGGATGGAGGTTCAATTCCAGCTCCCAGGAGCAAAGGCTGGCCTCCTACTCCCACCACCTGAGGGCAGTGATGCCTTAAAAAAAAAAAAAAGAATGTATGTGGTCAGATAATGGTAGACCAAAGCCAGAAACCTGCATACAGTCTCCCTTGTTAAAACCAAAATTCTTAAACAAATAATCCCACTCACCCTCTGGGTACCCCGGCAAAGTCCTTTCCATGTTTCCATGGTGATTAGTGTTAATACAAGTTTGGAATCTCCAGAGAGGAGTGCTATGTGTTTTATACCCCACTTTGTTCTCCTTTGTAAGTGCTGTCAAGTTGAATCCAACTAAGCACAGCTTACTTTACAACATAATGCAATGCTGCGAATCCTGTGTCACTCTTTCCATTGTTGTGTTTGAACCCATTGTTGCAGCCACTCTGTCAATCCATTTCTTTGAAAGTCTTCCACTTTTTGGGTGAGCTTCTACTTTACTAAGCATGATGTCCATTTCCAGGAAATGGTGCCTCTTGATAATATATGCAAAGTACATAAAACAAAGTCTGACCATCCTCACTGTTAAGGGTCATTCTGGCTGTACTTCTTCTTCTTCTTCTTCTTTTTTTTTTTGTCGGCATCACTGCCTCTGGTAGTCGTGGGCACTACCCAGTGGCCGCTGGATTTGAACCACCAAGCCTGCGGTCTGCAGTTCCGCACTCAACCACTTACGCCACTGGGGCTCAGCCCCTGACTGTACTTCTTCCAAGGCACACTTAATTGTTCTTCTGGCGGTCAAAAGTTCTTTCAATATTCTTCACCAAGACTAAAATTCAAATATAATTGTGTATAAGCTGAGTTTGTCCAGCACATTTTAATGCAATTTTTGTGGTAAAATTAGGTGTCTCAACTGATATTTGAGTCAGTTTATACTTGAGTCTATACAGAATAGAGAAACTCAGGAAAATATGGCTGTCAGGTAACAAGCATTGGAAGATCTAGACCGGATCAGAAGGGCCCACAAGGAGGGAAGTCCTGTGTTTCCTGGAAGCCGTAAAAACAACTTAAAATCTAAGTTTACTGGCTGAGCCCTGGTGGCCTAGTGATTGTGTGCGGGACTGGAGCCCACAGGGTTGGCAGTTTGAATCCAGCAGCAGCTTTCTGGGAGCGAGTCTGGTCTTCCAACTCCCACCAGGGCAGTGATGCCACAAAAACAAAAAAAAAAAAGTCTAAGTTTACCAAAGCTTCTTAAAAATGTAGATCAGCAAAAACTAACTTTTACTGATTGCCCCCCCTTCAACATTAACCAGTGCTCAAAGTTATATCTATGCATTCTCCCTATGCTACTCAAGCTGATCCTTTTCTGCCCCTAATTCAACCAAACCTCTTGCCTCTCTGATCTCTGGGGACCGACATGGATAGCAGACTACATGAGCACCTTGATATAGATATCCTCTGTACCCAAGAAATACTTTTCTCCATTTTTTTCTGCCCTGGTTCCCCTTCCCAAGACACACACCCTCTCCTGTGCAGCATAATAGTATACACAACATTGCCAGAGGATCGGAATACCCACCCAAACTGCAGTTTCATTTAAAATTTTATTTTATTTTTTTTTGCTCTTTATTTTTTAAATATATTTTCTTTTTTCCCACTTTCTTTCCTCATTCCTCTTCCCATCCAGCCCCCCACTACCTCTGTGGATACTCGTACCTCCAAGGCAAACACAGGCAGGCTCAAAGGTTCAGACACACCATCACAAAAAGGTTGCTGTTTTTATTTTAAAAGCTAGGTACTTTTTCTTCTCCCCTGAAGAAATAGACCAGCCTACATAGAATTCCATCATCCACACTCAAAGCATATTCCTGACTTGTTTTACCTTATCTTCACTGAACATTGTTATTCCTTCTTATTTTTCTGCTTGTCTTCTCTTTCTTGTTTTTATCCTCTTTTCACTTTCTCCCTTTAATCCTACATCTTGCACTTTCACTCTCACGCATGTAGCCTGATTATTTGCTTACACTTTTCTCACTTGCTTTCTGTTCTTTGTTCCACATGAAATGTATTTCCATGATGCATATTAATTCTTACCACTCATATTAAAATATAATTCCCCATTATTTGATCTACTGGCAAACTTTGATATATTTACATGGCCTTTTATTATTACTACTACTTTTATTTTATTCTCTCTTCTCACTCTCCTTTCCCTATGTCTCCATTTCTCTTATTTTATCTCCCTCCCCTCTCCCATATATTTTCTGAGTCCCTTTTGACCCCTCCTATATCACTAGACAGAGCCAATGACCCCTACACAACCCAGGAGAGCACACAGCAGTAATAGCTGCACCACGATGCCATGGGAACAGAGTTAGCCCCAGAAACCCCAAAATGTTAAGAAAAGCACCAACAACTGGAAAGCACCCAAGTCCATTGCATCTAAAACAGATGCCTTGGAATATCCAGAAATAGAATCCAGAAAAAAATGGTGTTAAGGTCACCACAAGAGATTTGGGGAATTATTGTGAGAGAAGAAGAATTGAAAAGCTGGAAACCTTACACCAAAAGGAATGGTAGAAGATAATAAGATAACAGAGTTGAAGTGTACAGTAAAAGATTTAAGCAATTGAATAGAAGGAAAGAAAAATTAAACAGGTGAGTGTAAAGATAATCACTCTAAAACTGAAGAGAAGCAAAGACAAAAAAGCCAAATAATCTGAAAAAAAAAAAAGCCTGAAAATGAGGTGGAAACACTATCAAGAATACTTAAGCCTCATTGGGATCACAATACCAAAAGAAGAAGAACAACATATCTACAAAGAAAATAGTATGAAAAATCATGGAAGAATATTTCCCCAACATCATAAAGGAGGAGAAAATAACTATTCAAGAAGCTGAGAAATTTTCAAACAGGGTAAATCCTCAAAGAAAAAAATATCATGATACTTTTTCTATACCAGTCAGATTCTAATGACAAAAAGGAGAATATTCTGAGGATATCTTGGGAAGGAACAAAATTAATACACAAAAGAAAAATGGATAAGCCTGATTTTTCAGCAGAAACTGCAGAAAAGCATATATCAAATCTGGAAGAAAACAATAGAATGGCATATATCAACTCTGAAACAAAAAAAACCCCTGCTAGTCAAGAATCCTATACCCAGAAAAATTATTCCTCAGTGTGATGGGTAGATTTGTTATGCCAACATGGCCACAGAAGATTGGTGGGTCTGTTGTGATGGCACAGCCAATGAACACATGGGATGAATTGAAGGGCAGATATAGGAGGGGGTTGGCAAGTCCCGCCCTCTCTCTTGCTTCCGGATCTTCGGACCAGAGAGCTGCCTTGTTCGTCCTGTGCCTCGACCTCCAAGCAATACTACCCGTCGGACACCTAATCGTGGACTGTGTTATTGTGAGTTGAGGATCCTTCAAGCCCTACTTCGCCACGCTCCTGGGATATACATCTCTTGAGCTGGGGACTGTTGGACTCTTATCTGGGTGACTGTTTGTGACTATTGGTGATTGTTGCTCTGCTGTTTGCTGCCTGTAACCAGATAGCCTGGATTGCTCTACAGAGGACTATTCAGCGGCCCTCAAGAATTGAAGGACTGCCAGTCTTCTAGTTGCCTCATGCAAGTGAGTTGCACCGAGCAATCTGTATTGCTTTATAGTTAACTTTTTCTCTTATATATCTTTCTCAATATATAAATATATAAAAAAGGCATTAGTAGTGTCCTGAATTTTATTTCTCTAAGAGAACCCTGCCTGACACACTCAGATATGAAGAAGAAATAAAGGCATTTACAGACAAGGAAAAACAAATGGAGTTTGTACAAACAAGGCCAGCATTATAAAAACTAGTATCAAGAATGATGAACAGAGTCAACAATAGAAGATAAACCTGGGAACATCGTACATGATAACACCATTAAAAATCAATACAATGAAAGCAACACAAAATTAGAAGAAGATCCCAATAAAACTGTATATGTACACAAAGAAAAAGCACAAATACATCAAAATGACAATTAAAAAATCCAATCACATCATATCAATAATGACACCAAATGTCAGTGTATTGAATGCATTAATTAGAAGAAAGTTGCAGACTGGATTAGAAAATGAAATCCTTCATTTTTTTTTTTTTTTTTTTTACTATTGTTAAGGTCTTTCTTCATGCTGCCTAAAAGAGACACACCTGGAACTAAAAAAGAAAACTAAAACAAAGGATGGAATAAAATTTACTAAGTCAATGGAAACCCTTAAAAAAAGCAGATTTAGGGCTGAGCCCCGGTGGCGTAGTGGTTGTGCGCGGGACTACGACCCACTGGGACGGAGGTTCAATTCCAGCAGTGGGGCTGGGCCTCCTACTCCCACCACTGGAGAGCAGTGATGCCCCCCCCCCAAAAAAAAAAAGCAGATTGGCAATATTAATATGATAAAACAGATTTCACAGCAAGTAAAATAATGAGAGACAAGTGTGGGCACTGCATAATGATTAAAGGATCGATATAAAAAGAAATCACAACTTTAATAAACATAAACAACCCTCTGGAAAGATTTTCAAAAGAAATCAAACTCTCCCGGTATTAGAGAGAGCTCGACAATAATAGAACACTTAAGCACACCACTCTCAGAAAACTCAAAGAAATAGAAGAGCTAAACAACATACTCAACCAGCTTAATCTCCTAGATATATCCAGAGCATTCCACCCAACAGCAGCTCAATATATCTTCTCCATAACACAAGGTACACATTCTAGATTGAATGAATACCCACAAAAAAAGTCTTAAATTCAAAAACATTGAGACCATACAACCCATTTTCTCAGATCACTAACTATAAAGTTTTAAATTACTAGGAAGAACAGAAACATAAACTTAAACACATGGGGATTGAACAACAGACTGCTTAAAAAGGATTGGGTAATCAATCAAATAAGAAATGAAATTAAGAAATTCCTTAAAACAAATGAGAATGACAGTACAGCATAGCAAAACCTTTGTAACACAACAAAAGCAGTTATCAAAGACATTTTATACCAATTAATGCACAAGTGAAAAGAGAAATCCAAAATCAACACCTTAACATCTCCATCAACTAGAACAAGGGCAGTAACACTAATCTCACAAAAGGATAAAATAAATCCTAAAGATTAGAGCAGAAATCACTGAAAAACAATGAGGAAAAACAAGGTGAGAAGTTGGTTCTTGAAAGAATTAACAAAATTTACCTTGTGGAATTAAGAAATTTGCCTCGTGGAACACATGAGGCTATCAGAAGATAATGACAAAAGTACAAATATTATATGACCACTACTATAGGATAAATAACAAGACAAAGGCAATCTCAGGTCATTTAATCTTCTAATCTGGTAATCTGGTCTCCTAAGTAACAACTGTCTTACAAATGTCTTTTTTTTTTTTTTTTGCGGGGGGTGAGGGGGTGCCTCTGGTGGTCATGGGCACTACCCAGTGCTGCTCCTGAGAAGCCACCGCTGGTTTTGAACCACCAAGCCCATGGGCCGCAGTCCCGCACTCAACTACTTACGCCACCGGGGCTCAGCCCTTTAAAAAATTTTTTTTGGTGGGGGGCACAAATGTCTTACCATAGACAAGTGAAGGCTTCTAGTGTTTCATCAGCTTGTTGAAGTGTTTCAGATGGTATTCTATCAATTTCTGGGCGCTTATTTTTTCACTACTGCCTTCAGTGAGCTTGAATTTCTTCCTTTAGTATCATTGGTTCTTGATCATAGCCAAAACTAAACTCACTGCTACAGAGTTGATTCTGACTCATTGTGATCCTATATTCTATGTCTCGAAACGGTTGAATGTTGACTAGTTCTTTTTGGTACTCTGCATCCTGTCCATATTCTTTTGATGCTGCCAGTGTCATTCAGTATTTTACCGATAGGACTCTTTAATATTTCAACTCAAGACCTCACTCGTTTCTTCAGTTTTTTCAGCTTTAAGATAGGTTGAGCATGTTCTTCCTTTTTGTCTTTATGATGCCCAGTCTTTGTATGTATATTTTTAATAATACTTTGTCTTTTTGAGCTGCCCTTTGAAATGTTCTCATCAGCTTTTTTACTTCAGCATTCCTTCCATTTGCTCTAGCTACTCTATTATCTACTAGACATCTTACTTTATCATTATAAAAAGAGACAGTTGCCACTGAGTTGTTTCCAATAGGTGGTGACTTCAGGTATGCCAGAGGACATGCAGGATTTTCATTGTGCTCTATAAGGTTTTCAATGGCTGTGATCTTTTGGAAGCAGATTTCCAGGGTTTTATTTCCAAGTGATTTTAAGTGGGTTCAAACCATCAGTTTTTCAGTTAGTAGCGATGATCTATTTTGCATCAACCTGCCTAGACCAGAATCTCAGTAGTTTGGAAGCTAAAGCCTCCCACATAATATAATCAAGCCCACGATGGGATCTCTTGGAGCAGCCAAGAAGTTTTGGGTAGATTAGGGTACAGTCCTACCCTTACTCAGGTCACAGCTCTAATGATGTTTCCTCAGGCATGTGGCCTACTTCATAAGTAAGTTGATGATATGGGGAAGCTTTCTTCTTACTGGTATGAATCTTGCATCTGGTTGATCAACCTGTTTTTTTTGCATTTGAGTCAAGGGCCTGCCATATTGCCTGCCAACTCTGGGAGCCATGAGTCAGCCCTCTGTTCTGCTAACCTTGTGTTCATGCACCTTTGCTTCATCTTCCTGCTTCATCTTCCTACTTCTTGCTTTGTCAGCCCTTGACTTAAGTCAGGAAAGGCCTCCAGCTTAACTTTTAAGCTAAAGAGTTTAAACAGCTTGGACTTAACTACTGTGTGAGCGATTTTCTTTATATAAATTTATTTATAAACACATAAGCACCACTGGTTCTTACAGAATTCTTTAGAGAACGCAGCCTAGCACAGCAGACAAATATTTAACTATCATCCAACTTTGTTATATATTTATATAGACGGTAAACATTGTTGCCAGTCATATGCCAGCCAGTTGTTCTATACTACTTTTACTGTATTACTGTTGGTGAAATTATTGAATCATGTCATGGATAGAAACTGCTATTTTGAAGTTGACATTGAGAAATAGCTGCACAAAATATGTGACATGGGTGAAGAAGTAAAAGAAACAGATCTGAAACACTTTACTCAATGGGGCATCACAACACCTGATATTATTTTATATATTGAGAGAAAGATGAATTAAACTATGTGGGTATTAGAACAGTTTAATAGTATCTCTATTATATATATTTTTAATTCACATCATGCCCTGGTGGGAGTAGGAAGCCCTGCTGCTGGAAGAACTGATGCTGGATTTGAACTGTAAACCCTGGGGGCTGCAGTCCTGCACACACCCACTGTGCCACCAGGGCTCAGTTTTAATAGTATCTATATTTTAAAGAATAAAATGGAAGGCAAAAAGAGATTTCATAGTCTTAAAAATTATTCATCTAAGTTCACAATAAAGAACTGAGTATATTTTAATTGCATGGGATTTTTCTAACAAAATAATGTTTTAGAAAGCATATGAAACTAACAGCCACATTTTAGACTTCTTTAATTAACTGATTATATCATAGAAGCCTCAGAAATCATACAGAATCACTTCCACAATATTAAAGTTATTAGAAGTGAGTCATTAAGGTTAGCCCACATCCTATGGTAAACTAAACAAAACAAAAGACCTCATTGCCATTGAACCAATGCCTACTTCCCTTGTGGTTTTTAGTGACTATTTGGGAGAGTAGAAAGCCCCATCTTTCCCCCACAATCTACAGTAGGAGAATTTAGTTCTATGTCTTATGAGAGTGTCAAAGAATTTTCTGGGCGGTGCACTGCAGTGAATTACTTAATAATTTCTAGCTATAATCTTTGTAACTCCCACCCAATGACTACATAAGACTACATAAAAACAAAGTGTCTGTTGCTCATCAAGGGGATTAGATGACTTATAATGTAAACAAGGTAATAATGTAAAAAAGGTAGATGGTACCCATGTGGTGATGGAACCAGGCAAAAAGATGTATGGAATCCTAATGTAGGGGTTGGTCAGTTTGCCATCCTGCTGAGCCATCCAAGGAAGAAAGCCATTAAGAAAGAAGAGAAGTGGAGCATGACCTTGCTGTACTTCTGCTTAACCTGATTAATCTTACAGGAGTCCGTGAGACTAGCAGAGGGTCGAGTGACAGCAAAGAAGTCATAGAGAAGCAGCAGCTATAGAACCAGGAGACTTAGAGGAGACCATTGGATTTACTTCAAACTCATGGAGTGAGAAAGCCGATTGCCATCAAGCAGGAAGCTTGCTGGTAGACTGGGTGTCTCCTGGGCACTAACTACAGAAAGCTAGGTTTGCTGACCCATGGAGCTAAAGCTGAACACCTTCAGGCAGAGGTTTACAGGTGGCGTTGGATACCTTTGCATCATTATCAATAGAAGTAAAAGAGTGTTCTAACACTTGTCCAAGATGAGCACATACTAAGAGGCCGTGTGACTGAGCAGTCTAGGACCAGAGAGGGACGTGTCTGCAGGTTTGGCTGAGAAGATGCTCTTTTGACTGAGAAACTGAACCCTGAGCATTTGAGATCCTGGGTTTTTACCTGCTAAGTTCCCTGACAAAGCTCATATTAATGAATATTATAGATGAGTTCTTCAGACTCTTACAATGAATTATTGAACTGAGCAGATAAGTAGAGAATATTATGGAAGGGGATTGGTGTAAGACCTGAGAAAAAACTTGCCTGACATCTGCCTCATAGGAATCAGCCTTGAGCTGATAGTTACTCTCCTCTAATCCCGCACCCCCACTGTAAATGTAGAGATACTTATTAAAGTCCTAATACTTAGATAAGAAGTCTGCAATATGATCAAATGGTTACATTACATGATATGTGAATATGTTGGCATATACTTGTCAATAAAACAAAATTTTAAGTCTATATAATTTGAGGGGAAGGAATATCATTGCTGATAAAAGATAGATCTTAGGAAAAGTTGAAACTACAAGAAAATGGAGATACTACAGTGAATTATTTAATGTGGCTCTCCTAGCTATCATCTCTGTAATTTCCATCAAGTGACTCTCTCCTGATGGGCCTGAGTAAGAGAAGGTGGGGAAATTTACATAGAGGATTCAATTATGAGTGCTTGCTAATAGAATTCATTGTGATTGCCATCCTGCTGGGTATAAAGTGAGCCATCTCAGAAGCAGCGAGGGGAAATATCACTACCAGCACAGGAGGAGACCCAGAAGAGCAGCACGTCATTTGGTCATCAATTTCTCTATGCATTTAATTTTGTTGGTTCAAGAAAAGGTTGTGGGGCCCAAGGAATAGCAGCCACAGCAGAACCAGGAGCCAGAGGGTAAGACAGTGGTGAACTCTCCAACCCACAGAGGAAACAAAGCTGAGTACTTGGGGCAGGAAGGTATCTGTGGAGTGGGGTGGCTCTGGTTATTTAATTGTTGTTAGGTTGGTGGTAGGTGCCATGTGTTAAGTCAGCTCCAACTCATAGTGTCCCTACACACAACAGAATGAAGCACTGCATGGTCCTCTGCCATCTTCACATTCCTCTGCTTGAACCCCCTGAGTCAACCACTGGCTCAATTTATCTCATTGAAAACTTTCTTCTCTCTTGCCACCCTTCTACTTTACAAAATATGATGTCCTTCTCCGGGGACTGGTTTCTCCTGACAATATGTCCAAAATATGTGAGATAAAGTCTTGTCCTCCTAGTCTCTAAAGAACACTCTGACCTTACTTCTTCCAATACAGATCTGGTTGTTCTTTTAGTAGTCCATGGTACCATCAATATTTTCCCTCAGCACCACAGTCCAAGTGCAACAATTCTTCTTCAGTCTTCTTTATTTAATTTCCAATTTTTACATGGCACACCTTAGTCCCCAAAGTAACACCCTTACTTTTCAATACTCTAAAGAGGTCTTGTGCCGCATCTTTGCCTAATGCAGCATATATTTTGCCCTCTTGCTGGCGGCTTCCATGAGCATTGATTGTGGATCTGAGAAAGACAAAATCCTTGACAACTGCAACCTTTTCTCCATTTATCATGATGATGCCCATTGGTCCAGTTGTGAGGATTATGTTCTTCTTTATATTGAATTATAGTCCATACCGAGGGCTACAATCCTTGATCTTCATCAGCAAGTGCTTCAAGTCCTTACTTGCCAAGCAAGGTTGTGCCATCTGCCCAGCACAGGCTGTTAACAAGCCTTCCTTCAAACTTGATGCCACATTCTTCTTCATACAATCCAGCTTCTGTGGTGATTTGTTCAGTATACAGATTTAACAAGCATGATCAGAGAATACAACTCTGACACACACCTTTCCTGACATAAAACCATCCAGTATTTCCTTGTTCTGTTTGCATAACTAACTATTGATCCATGTAGAAGTTCCAAAGTAGCACAATCAAGTGTCCTGGAATTCCCTTGCTTCTGATAACTATCCACAGTTTATTAAGGTTCACACAATCGAATACATTCACATAGTCAATGAAACACAAATAAACCCATTTTGACCCAAGATCTATTTGACATAAGTAATGATATCCCTTATTCTATGTCTTCTTCTAAATCCATCCTGAAATTCTGGCAGTTCCTTGTCAATGTACTACTGCAACTATTGTTGGATGACCTTAAGCAAAATTTTACTTGTGTGCAATATCCATGATGCTATTCTAAAAGTTGAACATTCTGTTGAGGCACCATTCTTTGGAATGGGCACAAATATAGATCTATCCCAGTTAGTTGACCAAGCAGCTGTCTTCTAAATTTTCTGGCATGGATGAGTGACTGTTTCCACTGCTTTTCGATTTGCTGAAATATTTCAATGGATATCCCATCAATTGATGGGAGCTACATTTGTTGACACATGGAGATGCTGGAGCTGAGTACTTTAAGACTGAAGCTTATGGTGGACTGAAATGCCCTTTGGGTATTTATTAGCAGCCACAAAAGAATGGTATAATATTGAATGAGCAGGGCAGAAATCAACTCAAGACACTAAGTACCAGAGATGTATGTTAGTTCAGGGATGTAGGTTAGGGATGTATGTTAGTTCAGATCAACCAGAGAAACAAATCTACACTCATGTGTAAACTTTGTATCAAAAATTAATTGTATATTGAGAAAACATCCTGGTCCAGTCCAGATCAAGTCTATAAGTCTAGTATTAGCCTATAGGTCTGATACTAGTCCACAAATTCCTCTTTAGACTCCTGTGGCACATGCAATGATGCTGAATGCAGGAAGATCATAGGCTGATGGGTGGAAAGTCTTGTGGATTCGGTGCCATCTAGCGTTTCCAGTTCCAGGACTCAGGTTGCCATCAGTGTGACTCCATTTATCTTGACAACAGTAATGTGAAGTAGAGAGAGAATGTGGCCCATGTCTAGGGAGAAAGATAGGAAGTTCCCAGAATCCTCATGAGAATGCCATGCCCACAAGGAGGCATCATCAGATGCGGTGATCTGATTGACAGGCTAGACTTCAACCTTATACATATTTATCAAGTTGACATGAAATTATGAAATAACCACAGGGTAGTAGAGAAGAAACATTTTCCTGCCTGAACAATTGTATTCTGAGCACTTTGCTCATATAACCTGTTAACTTCCCTAGTAGGCCCCATAATCATGTATTTCACCTGTGAATTTTTGTTTGGCCAATGCAATGAATTATCAAGCCCTTCCACAGAATTATAATGGCAAGAGAGGGACTGTTGTTATCAGAATAGGAGTGAAAAGGATGGTAGGTGAATGCTGAGAGAGGGACTGCTGGTGTTAGAATAGGGAGAAAAGGAATGGAGGTAGAAGCCTGTTTGATCTCTGACTTGTAGCAATCAAGCTCAGGAGCAGGAGGTCAGCTATGGACCATTTTACTCATTTCACTACATTATATAGACTATGAAAATAATTTTACTCTGTGGACAATAATAAAGTATGGATAACATTGAGAAGATTGAGAATTCTAGCACATTCAATTGGGCTCCCGTACAGTCTATACAAAAACCAAAAAACAGTTGTTCAAAAAGGATAAGGCATGGCAACAAATGTGCAAATATGGACTGCATATTATTGTTGTATGTATTGATCATGATAAGAGTTGAATGAGCCCCTAATAAAATGATTTTTTTTAGAAAAGGTAGGGCAGTACTGCATGATTTATACTCAGAAAAAGTGTGCATTGGGATTGTATGTTTTCACCATACTTATTCAATCTGCTTGCAGAGTAAATAATCAGAGAAACCGGACTATTTGGAGGAGGAGGAGGAGGAGGAGGAGGAGGAGCAAGCAACACAGGTACAGGCACAGATGCAACAGTGGAGGAAGACGCATTAACAATCTACAGTGTGTGGATCTTACAACCTTCCTAGCTGTCAGTAAAGAGAACTTGAAGCACATACTGATACACATCTAAAGCCATCAAAAGCTATTCTATTTCAACATAACAAAGACAAAAGTCTTCACAAGACCAAGGAACAATGTCAAGATAAAGAGAAAATATTGATGAAACAGATTTTATTTTACTTATAGTCATTATCCAAGCTCATGGAAACAATAGTGAAGAAATCAAATAGCATATTGCATTATGCAAGCATGCAAAAGATATCTTTAAAGTGTTCAAAAGCGAAATGTTACTTTGAAGATTAACATGTACCTGTCCCAAGCCATCATATTTCCCACCACCTCATATGCATGTACATGCTGGATAAGGAATAAGGAAGATGGAAGAAGAATTGATATATTTGAATTATATTGTTAATAAGGAATATAGAGTTTATGGATTACCAGAAGAATGAACAAATCTGTCTGGGAAGACATATAGTTTGAAACTTCCTTAGAATTTAGGACTATATGATTTTGTCTTATGTACTTTGGTAATATTATCAGGAAGGTCCAGTCCTTAGAGAAGAATGCCATACTTGGTAAAGTTCAGAGTTAGCAAAACAGAGAAAGACTCTTAAAAGTTTGATTTAATAAATTCAGTGACAAAGAAAAGACTCTTGAGTGAATGCAGAAGACTTGTGTAAGTGGTGGTACCAGGTTTAGAATCCAGTTTTCCATATTTCTAAATTACATGTTCTTTCAAATAATATTTTATTGTATTCCCTGTAAGAAATGCCAGGATCTAACCTCACTGATTGTTTTATTTCAGGACATCAGAGAACTTTTTACAGAGCATTTCTATTAAAATATATTCAACTCTTAAGAGTCCACTTCTTAGGGCTGAGCCCCGGTGGCATAAGTGGTTGAGTGCAGAACTGCAGCCCGCGGGCTTGGTGGTTCAAATCCACCGGCGGCTGGGTAGCGCACAGGACCACCAGAGGCAGTGATGCCCACCAAAAAAAAAAAAAAAAAAAAGAGTCCACTTCTCTTAGGTATGTGTTGATTTGAATTAGCAGAATTGACCTGAGTCTGTATTTCTGAAAACTGAACTTAGTCCACTTACTTCATCTACTGGGTCTTTTGACCTTGACTTCTCATTGGATTTGACCAATAGAAAACACCAACAGAAAATCTAGAAAGAAAGAAAGGTACATTTTTCTTTCCTTTGGTACCTTTCCATTTTCTAAATGATTTCTAAGTGTTTTATTGAAGCTCACGGTTCCTTTCCTATAGACCTCACCGATAGCTTTGAATTCTGGTAATTTCTTATTCCTTCAGACACTATCCCAACTTAACTATATGGAAGCTTCCGCTCTTACTATACTATGAGTGCTTTACCATTCCTTGTAGGGTTCCCCAAATACATGTCATATCTGTTTATACTTTTTCTTTTAAACATTTCTTTAATGATCTTATTTTTTGGCATGTTGGATCCTTAACTCACTGCCATCCCCGCTTTTTAGAAAAAAAAAAACAAAACTCTGCTCTGAATCCCATTATATAAAACAGATGAAAGGGTTCACTTCTCTTAGTTGTGCATTGATTTGAATAAACAAGAAATTGATAGAAAGTATTGCATGTTTCTACATATCTTAAGTTGTCATTTTTAGAATAGTTAACTAGTCATGTAGCAATAGTAATAGATCTACTATTCACCTGAGTTTGTGCAGAAGGGAATAAAATAGAACCTCAAGTGCTTGGTTTTCCCCTTCAATAAGGTGGCTTGATTGACGCATTTTGTCAATTACTGCACTGAAAAAAAATCTAAGGACACACTGTCTCTTTCCAGTGCTTACATGTTATCTTTATATGGAACTTTTCAAACAGCACCGTCTGATTGCCTGCAAAGAGAGAGGAATTGTGCTTGATCTTATCTTCAAATAACTCTGCCTTGGATGATGCTGATGTCCAATTTGATTGTTCTTCCATTTGTGTAGCTGCAGGTCAGATGGCACCCCTGTATCATGCATCACTCTATCTTTTAATGGCTATCCACTTTTAGTATACTAATGGCATGGTTTGTCTGCCTGTTTCCCTCATGGTGATGGGGTTTCTCAAGGAAATCAGAATACTCAGGATACAGTTCTTAAGTGGAGAGCACCACTTCTCCGTTATACTCACAGAAGAAACACCTTCCTCTGGTCCTGAGTCTCTTAGGCATATAGCCCCATTGATCTGTGTTCTGCTTGGATAACGTTAAAAATTTCTTTAAGCACTGCTGATAAATATCCCAACGGTATGCTTCACTTCCATAAGCCACAGCCCAAAGATGATCAACAATAACTCTTCTCAATTAAGTAACTGGAGGTAGCTCATTGTACAAATGAACTTCCTGTCCCCACATAGTCAGCTTTCTCCCTCCAGGGGTTAGCAAGCCCATCACTCTGTGTTCTTGATTCTGTTGGTGAGTCACTCCACTGCTGAGGTTACAGCTCCCTGTCTCATGGAGGGAGGGATCCAGGAGTTGCTCCCCACTCCTGGCTTTTCTTTCTCAATGGTAATGAAATCCCCTCAAGGGAGTTGTTTGTTATTAGGTCTTAAATGTAGTGATCACTTTAGAGCTTTCCTAATCTTAACTCTAAAGAAATTTAGTGAGAACCACAGTTTTATTGCGAGATTGCTCATTCAACTAATGGTTGTTGTCAGTTCCTATTATATTGATTCTAATTAATGGTGTGCTTATGTACAGGATCTGGAGGAACTCAATGGGACTGCTGGAGAATTCATGCATCTTTTCCCTATTCTCTTAGAGGCCTCTTCTTTGTCTCTTTCCTTTCTCTGCCCCTAGTGGCTAAAGCAAAGGCTAATAAGAGGTTTCAGTTAGTTGGCTTGATGATGTTTATATAATTTGTTAAAAGTGAGATATTCAATTAAGTTACCAACAAACCCAAAAGAGCAACAAAGCTACTTGATGCCAAAGAGCTGGTTAGTGGTCCTGTATATAGTATTTAGAATTAATCTATAAACTGTTTTGTCCTTATTTATACACAGTCATCACTTGGCAGTTTGTTTATTATGGTTTCATATCTATTTGGAGATGACTTATTTGGATGTTCAAAATGAAATTAATGGAGAGGAAAATGCTTTGACATTGTTTTAATTTCCAAAGGGTAGGGAAGGAGGTAATCTTCCACAATACTGAGAAATTTAAGACTCAAGATACATGTATACTCTTCATCCCAAAATTAAAAAGATGATTACCAGATAGGATAAAAAGATGGTTAGGTTTCTTTTGAGACTGTTGGATTTGGGCCAGATTTTCTCAAGAGGAAGACAATGAAAATCCCTTGTGGGAAACATTTATGAATAATCATATACCTTTAAAAATTAATTACTATAACAAATATTTAGCCTTGATAGGTATTTGTTATTGTTTTAGGTATCATCATATTGGTTCTAACTCTTAGTGATTCTGTTATTAAAAGAATGAGATACTTTTCAGTCCTGTGCCATCCTCACAATCATGCTCTGTTGGGGTTCATTGTTGTACCCCATTATTATGTGAATACATCTCATCTAGAGTCTCCCTTCTTCTTTACAGACTCTCTGTTTTGCCTATTCTGATTTACTTCTCCAGAGACTGGTTTCTCCTGACAACATGCCCAAAGTGTTTGAGATGAAGACTCAGCATCCTTGCTTCAAAAATAGTATCCTAGTTCTACTTCTTCCAGACTTGTTTGCTCTGCAGTCCATGGTATATTCAATATTCGGTGTCAATCTCATCATTCAAAAGTACCAATGCTTCTTTGATTTTCCTTATTCATTGTCTGGCTTTGACGTGCATATAAGGCAATTGGAAATATTACAACTTGGGACAGACACACTTTAGTTCTCAAAATGAGAACTTTTAATTCTCTTCTTTTGAATACTTTATAGAGGGCTTTTACAACAAATGTGTGTACAGCAATATATTATTTGATTTCTTGGCTTCTGCTTTGATTGTGGATCTAAGTAAAATGAAATTCTTTACAATATTAATCTTTTCTCCACTTATCATGTTGCTGCTTATTGGTCCAACTGTGAGGTTGTAAGCTTATTTATGTTAAGATATAATCCATACTAGAACTGAAGTTACTGGAATTCACTAAGTGCTTCAAATCTTCTTCAAGTCCAGGTTGTATCATCTGCATATTGTCATCTGCAGGATGTTAATGAAACTTCCTCCAATCTTGATACTTTGTTCTTCTTCAGATAGTTTAGTCATTCAGATAATTTGTTCAGCATACAGATTAAATATGCATGGTGAAAGGACACATCACCTATCCACACCATGCCTGATTTTAAACCTCATCTAAGAGGTGTCTTTCAGTTTGTGTATCCTATATGAGCACAATTAACTGTTCTGAAAATTTCCCATTCTTTTCAATGCTTTTCATAATTTGTTATGCATAAGTTATAGTCAATTAATATTGGCCCTATTAGTCATAATTCCTTATGTTATATATTATAATTCTGAACTTTATATGCCTGTGTCTATAGTCCAGTTTTGGAGGGATTCTCTCCTGGTAATAGGAATAAGGATGAGATCTTAGAAGAGAATTTGTCAGGTCATACTCTGTTTCCTTGAAGACATTGTCAAAATCCTCACCTTTTGGGTTCTGGATGATATAATTAACATTCCACCTTAGAACTGAGCTTGAAGTAAGCCACACTCTTAGTTTTCCTTGAATATATAATGGTACTGGCATGCAATTCCACACATTCATTGTCTCACCTGAGAGTCAAATTTCTTTTTCTTGGATCAGCCGTGGTGTTAGCATGCATAATTGGTACTTTAGGACAATTTGAACTTCTGACCCTGGATCCTGAATATGGTTCAACCCTGTCTTGCCTTCAGATTTGGACTGAACAGCACCCAACACCACATGGGAAAATTCTGTAGCACTTTGTTAGTTTCTATGGGATGGTACAGCTATTAACAGAGCCCAGGGGTGTGAGGGAGCATATTGAAGGGGGAACTGGGTGGTAGGAATGGAGCTGAACAACCACCATTTGGGCATTTGGTGCTTGTTAATTTCCAACTCCTTGGGACTAGTATTAATTCTTCTAAAAGATTATTAATAAAACCAATAAGACACAGGTAGAAATATTTCTGGTATTTTTTGCTTTCAGCCAAAATTAACTAATATTAGCAATGTTTTCCCTCATTTCATGTCCTTTTCTGATTCTGGTTTGAGTTCCTGGCACTTACCTGTCTATGTGCTGCTGAAAATATTTTAAAATTATCTTTTGCAGAATTTTACTTGCATGTGAAATTGAAGATATTATTCAATAATTTTGTATTCTATTGGGTCAGAATGGCCACAAATATCAATCTCTTCAGATCAGTTAATCAGATTGTTGTTTTTAGGTACCTTTGAGTTGTTCCAATGAATAGTAACCCTCTGTATAACAGAACTAAACACTGCCTGGTCCTGGGTCATCCTCATAATTATTGTTACATTTGAGCCCATTGTTGCAGCCACTTTGTCAATCTATCTCATCAAAGATCTTCCTCTTTTTCACTATCCTTCTACTTTACCAAACATGATGTCCTTCTCCACAGACGGGCCACTTCTGATAATATGTTCAAAGCATGTGAGACAAAGTCTCACCATCCTTGCTTTTAAGGGGAATTCTATACTTATCCCAAGACAGATTTGTGAGTTCTTTTGACAGTTCTTGGTACTTTAAATATTGTTTGCCAGCACCATAATTCAAGTGTACCGATTCTTCTTCAGTCTTCCTTTTTCATTGGGCAAGCACTGGAGGTACTTAAAATACTATGGCTTGGGTCAGGTCAAAATGGTATATGTGCTCTTCAACACTTTAAAGACATTTGTGGCCTGAGCCCCGGTGGCGTAGTGGTTGTGCACGGGACTGCGGCCCACTGGGACGGAGGTTCAATTCCAGCAGTGGGGCTGGGCCTCTTACTCCCACCACCGGAGAGCAGTGATGCCCCCCCCGCCCCCCACCAAAACCCAACCAACCAACCAAACAAACAAAAGACATTTGTGCTGGTACCTGTCTTCTAATTTTCTTGTTATATAGATTGAGAGCTCCCAACATTAAATTCTTTTGTTGAAACATCTCAGTTTACATTCTATCAATTCCTGGTGACTTGTTACTACAATAAAGAGTTACTGTCACAGAAATTGTAGGGGCAGTTTCAGCCTGTCCCATAGGGTCTCTCAGAGTTGGCAGTAACTTGATGGCAGTGAGTTTGGTTTTCTAATGAAGTTGGATTCTTTCTTTAATAATTTTGTCGGGCTGAGCCTTGGTGGCATAGTGGTGTGTGCAGGACAATGGTTCACTGAGTTGACGGTTCAAATCCAGTAGCAACTCTCCAGGAGCAAGGCTCCCTACTCCCACCAGCGGGCAGTGATGCCCTCCCCCCCCCCAAATTTTGTCATTGATCATTATTGACTCTCCTAAATTAGTGAAATGTTGATCAATTTGGGGGGGGGTACAGTGGTTCGGTGCGTTCATTCCATTGTCACTCACTGCTTCCTGTGTCATTCAATATCTTGTTAGTAGAAATCTTCAATATGTCAATTTGAGGCTTGAAATCTTTCTTCAGTTCTTTCAGCTTAAGTTTATTCTTCCCTTTTGGTTTTCTAGCTGCATGTGTTTCACATCTCATTAGTCCTTTCTTTTCAATGATTTTTATTTTTACATTTCATATGTATGATATTCTTGATGTCATCCCACAACTCACCTGGTCTTAAGACATTAGTATTCAATGTACCCAATCTATTGTTTAGATTGTTTCTAAACTCAGATGGGACATCCTCAAGGTCATGGTTTATCTCTATTTGTGTGTCCTAGCTTTAATTGTCTCCAGCTTCAACCTGAACTTGTATATGAGGAATTAATCATCTGGCCCACAGTCAGATCGTGGGATACTTTTGGTTGATAATGTTGACTTTCCCCACCACCTCTTCCCACAAATGTAGTTGATTTAATTTCTGTGTCATCCATTCAGTGAGATCCAACTGAATAGGTGTGCTAAAGTGAAATTACTTAAAAGGTTCTTCTATCCATAGTCTTGTCACTCCCCCAAATGACTGGTGGGAATATGCAAGTAGAGTATATGGAACTCTTAATATGAAGGGATTGATCAGCTTAACCATTTCACTTGGTATAAAGTGAATCATCTCAGATGCAGGAAGGGATAATTTCATGACCACCAAGAATGAAGAGGAATTCAAGAGTGGAGCAAATGTGAACCCAGTGTGTGGAGAAGTGGAAGTGATGACAGCAGTATGAAATAGAATGGTAGACTTCCCAGGCCTGGAACATGTAAGATTGAGTGCCTTCTGGTAGACTGCTTTGCAAAATGATGTGAGCGTTCTTCAGCCCTAGAAGTGCTTTCCAACACTTTCTTGAGTAAGACACAGGGCAGAGGTCTGTGTGGCTGAGAGGCCAAAACCAGACAGATGTGTCTGCCTCATAGCAGAGAAAGTGCTGTGGGCAACAGTATCTCGAATGGTTTCTAATCCTAACCTGTTGCAAACTATTAACTTCCCAAATAACTACCATAATCAAAAATAATGTCTGTGAGTTCTGCGAGGCCATTGCAGATTCTTAAACCCAGCAGAGAAGTAGAGTGCTGTGGGAGGAATAGAAATTACCCTGGGGCTGTAATGGAGTTGGATTTTTCTGGAGTTAGATTCTCTACCTCCCTCCTCCCCAACCCCTATGTAACCTCAGGAGGTCAGATGTAGCTTCCATCCATTTATCTTATAGTCATTTTATGATTGTTGACAAAAAGTATTTGTAATGAATATGTTCTTAGTTTTGCACAATTCTAGGATGTGAGTTTGGGGTTCATTTCCATTACAAAGGCCATCTTTCAACTACTGGTCTTAATTATGTGCCTAAGTTTCACAGTCCAATCCTTGCCTTTAAGGAGCATTCTGGATGTATTTCTTTCAAGATAGATTTGTATGTTCTTTTGGCAATCTATGGTACTTTCAAGATTCTTCTTCTTTGGTCTTCCTTGGTGTCCAACTTTAACATGCACATGAGGCAATCGAAAACACCATAGCTAGAATCAGGAGCACCTTAGACCTCAAAGAAACGTCCTTGTTTTTCATGTAAACGAGGTCTTATACAGCAGATATATCCAATACAATGTGTTGTTTCATCTTGACTGCTTCGATGAGTACTAATTGTGGATCCAAGCAAGACAAAATCTTTGAATTCAATCTTTACTTCATTTGTCAAGATGCAGCTTATTGGTCCAGTTGTGAGGATTTGCGACTTCTTTACCTTGAGTTATAATACACACTGAAGGCTATAAGCCTTGATCTTCACCAGCAAGCAATTCAAGTCCTCTTTGCTTTCAGCAAGCAATAGTATGCCATCTGCACATCGCAGGTTGTAAATAAGCCCTCCTCCAAGCTTCATATCACATTCATCTTCAAAAAGGGCAGCTTATTTGATTGGCTGAGTACACATATTGAATACATGGGACGAGAGAATACAACTCGGTTGCACATCTTTCCTGATTTTAAACAACGAAGTTTTCTCTTGTTCTGTTAGTATAAATGCCTCTTGATCCATGTGCAGGTTTGGCATGAACACAATGAAGTGTTCTGAAATTCCCATTCTTCTGAAGACAATCTACCGTTTTTCTGCCAGCTTGTCATACTATAGTGGCTTGTGTATAGTTATGATAAGTATGAAGCTGGAAACTTTGGTTTTCCAAATGCTAGCAGGGTCTTCAAAGGTGGACTGCAGTGGAACTTCCAGAATTACAGACCATGAAGAAAGAATCGGCTGTTTCTTAGGAATTCGCTGCTGAAAACTGTATGCACAGCTTGGAAACGCTATCAGATACACAGTGATATATGTTTGTCCATAATCCTGTTAGGTCTGTGGGTAATTGCTGGACTGATCATCTCAAGGTTGGGGGTTCTATTAGATTTCTGGGATGTTTTACCTCCGTCCTTGCTTCTCAATGCAGAAAGAATTTGTTAGTTAGTGAGAAATACTTTGCTTCTCCACGTTGTATGAGAAAGAATTCATGCTGATGCCTGGTTTGTGATCCAAGTGCATTTAGAAAGGAAAGAAGCAGCATAAATATGTGGGACGGTGGCCCAGTCACACTGCACAGCTGCTGAGAGAGCCCCAGAGGAAGTATCTGGCTTTTCAGGGACCCCCACTGGGAGGTGTAGTTGACGGTACTGGCCAACCTCATTGGCTGAATCAAATTCACCTGGCCTAGATGGGCCAATCCAGGTGTATTGCCCACCTACGTACACCTAGGTGTACCATCCCTTCCTGGCTGGAGCTCAAACCTAACATTTCCCCCCCTGAGGAGATATAGACCCAAATCTTTGGGGTATTGGGTGGAGACTTCTCTAGCTACTTCCTACTGGAAAAAAGGTGGAGTGGGGTTTTGGGTCCACATGCTTCCTACTCTGTGGTAAGGAAGGGGTTGTCCACCCATGGCCCTTGAAAGATGAAGTTGGGATGATCCAGAAGCTGGTGGTTCAAGCACACTTGGTTCAGAGACATTGGTACCCAGAGAATGTCTGGAAGAAACAAACAGGTGGAGTTTATGTGAGGCAGGGGTCAGGTTGTGAGATGGCAGTGCCCTTGGAGGTAGGGTTCAGTGTCACAGGAAGTTTAGAAAAGAGGGAATCTTGGGACTGACAAGCATGGGTGCTAGCTCACTTTAAACACAGAAATGGGGTAAAAGCACTCACTGGCTTAAAGACTAAGATGGGTTTGAGGAAGACTTTTCTGTGGAGTCCTTATCTGTTCTGGAGTGGCAATGAAACACCCCCAACAGTTCTCAGGGGTCCTTGTTTCTATGCTCTGCTTCTGAGGGGTCTGGCTGCAACAGCTCCCATGATCTCACCCATGAATGGTGCCCAGGGTCCAGGGAAGAAGGTGAGAACAGGGTTGGCAGTCCAGTATCTAGGATGACATCCCCTGACATTGGTGCCGCACTGATCACTCACCCGTGGTTCCAGACCTGCTGCAGCTCTCCTGTTGCTTTGCTGGCCAGGCAAATGTTCAATGTACAGATGTTCACCTGGCCTGCGGGCACCCTCCCTCTTGACCATCTCCTATAAGACAGGGGGCGTTCTGATGGCCAGCTCGCTTGCTGCCATTTTCCAGGCTACGTGACTCTCCGTTAGTGGACTGGTAGGGGGCAAGCCACTAAATCCAGAGTCCTGCAGAGACCACCAGGGTTTACATGCGCACACACAGCTGTCTAGTTGGCCTGGACGCAAAGCAGAGCATTGGAAGTAAAAAAAGGCGCAGAGTTCCCATCCCATCCCAGGAATCTAGGCTAGGGAATGCATGAAAGTCCCCCACAAACACAGAAAGGCAGACACACAGTCTATCCTAAAAATAGGGAACAGAGATAGAAATACAGACACGAAGGGATGGACTTCCGCAATGCATTATTGGTGGTTAAAAAAAGAGCTGGTCAGGTGACTTCCACGGGCGGGATAAATCAAGGCTGGCGTCCTTTCCAAATCGCACGCGGCGCAGTTTTCAAGTGCAGAGCTGCTGTTCCCTCAGCCTTATATGTCCGAGTCACACAGCACCACGTTAGGTCTCCCTTGGGAGAACTACCTCAGTCCTTTCCTTCAAGTGAGAAGAAATTCACCGGAAGCTGGCTTGTGATCCCAGTGAGTGTATCAAGGAAAGCAGCAGCACACGTGCGCAGGACTGTGACCCCGCTGCCTTGCCCTGTGTGTCAGGGCTGAGAGAGCCCAGAGTAAACTTCGGGTTTTTCAGGGATCCCATTGGGAGGTGTGGTCTACAGTACTGGTGGACCCCATTGGCTGAATCAAATTCACCTGGCCTAGATGGGCCAATCCAGGTGTACTGCCCACCTAGGTGTACCATCCCTTCTTGGCCGTAGCTCCAACCTAACAAATTCACACAGCAGAAGCACTTTTGTTAATTCAAGTAATTTTTAAGAAGGAAAGTTTTGTGTAGTATAGTCCCAGATAATACATGCCATCCCTGAAAAGCCTGCAAGACTGTCTCCTGGGAGAGTTCAAGACAGAAAATGGCCACTTCAATGGAGGGCGAAAAATCACATGGAAAAATAGCCATTAAGAAGAGTCCATAGAACCCTTTTTTTCAGAAATGGTAAGACCTCTGGAGATAGAGTGGGAACCCTGGAAGGCGCAAGCACACACACACACACAGCTTGGTCTGCCCTGTGTGCTATTTATCCCCTGCTATCTCCACAGGAGTGTGTGTGTCGGGGGTGGGGGGGGTGGGGAGGAAGGGAGCTAGGAATTTGTAGCTAAGGGTATTGGTCATTCTTAGTGGCTGAGTTCAGGCGCATGTGTGAAGTAATGTAGGTACCTAGTGGTTGTGTGCCCAGGTTGATCTTCACCTGTGTTTAGGTGCACTGGTTTGCAAATATCAAGCTATGGATTGTCTCCAGAGGTGTCTAATGTATGTCTGATAACTTTCAAACTCCTTTGTTGTGGCATGGCCATCTGATTTGTGTTTAGCTTAGGCATTGTGTGGAGACGACCCCTTCTCTATACCTAGTCTTCCTACTTACAGTTCAAACCCCCCAGTCAGGCTGGGGGGTCGGGGCGCGGGAAGGGTAGGGAGGGGGGAATGAAGTTATCTGTGCTTATAAATATTTACAACCCCGAGACTCAGTCCTTTATAGGGTGGCTGTGCGTCATAATCTGCGTGGTAGCTATGTACTTCAAAAAGCGTTGGGAAAAATGCAGTATCCTTTAAGTCCTCTTTTCCACAAACGTTTTAAACACAACATAGCTGTAGGCACAACTCGCTAACAGACATGGTTAGATGTTCCAAAGACCAAGTCTTTATGTGAAAATGGAGGATAATGATAAAATGAAGGATGATTATGTATCATTAGGTAACTGTCAAACCACTAGGAACCATTCGTGCATAAACTGAACTATCACAGGCAGTGCTGCTCTTGCTTCCTTCCACACTGGCGCTTGTCACTGCCAGGCTTACACAGTTAATTAAACAATGGTCAGATGAGATAGTTGATGAGGGAGGAGTAGATGCATAGTGATGTATATTAGTTTCAACATCTAATTACTAGTTTCTCAAGAGAATCATAGCTATCTTTTGGTCAAGGAGAACATGGCTATTGTCTGATTTGTATGTTCAAGAAGTTTCTAGCTGCTGTGAATGACTTTTGAAGCAAAGTAAATAGAAGTCAGTTAGTAGATGATTACTGCAGTCAACTCAGGTGTTCAGGCGGTGAAAGTGACTTGCACTAGTGTGATAATGGGAAGGTGTGGCAGATTTTGGATACATTTTTTTAGGAAGATTTGTGAGAACTTTCTAATGAATTTGCTAGATGAGGGGTAGTGGTGAGGTACAGAATTGAATCAAAGATAAGACTAAGACTTTTGGATCGAAACAGTTGAGTAAGAATAGTGCATATTAACATGAGAAAATTGGGGAAGAAGCAGTTTTGAAGATGATTTTTTGGGGTCAAGGTATGGTTGACAAGCTTTAAAGGAAATATAAAGGAGATGGAAATCTGAGGAGATGTTAAGGCTGTAGGTAAGATTTGGGAGTCTTGGCCAAAGAGACTGTAATAGGTGCATGTAATACATAAAAGGGTTTTTGAATAGAGTTTTTGGAGTATTGTAACATAAGATGCAGCACAGAAGTCATGAGCCTGAGTAGAAAATGTAGGGTGAAGAGAAGAAATTAATCCAGGAGTGACTGACCACTGTTTTAAATGTAATTGAGAGTCAAAGTCAGACTAAACTCGTCCCTGAATTTGACATCATGCAGCATTGGAGCTCTTCAGTAGTCTCAGTGAAACAGGGTGGAAGCTTACTTGGCCTCCTGGTCAAAGAGTGGAGTTAGTTTAGAAAGAAAGTAAAACTTGAAGCATACTCTTTGTTGTTGAGAAAAAGGAGGAATGTCTAAAAGTACTTTTGGACAATGTTGACTGCTTATCTGTTATCTGTAGTTATTAATGTAATATGAAACCTTTACTCCAAGTTACATGTATATCTCTAAGTTCCCGTGTAGAACAGAGCATGTGACTTGTTTGGCTGAACAAAGATTTGGGTCCTGATGGATGAATATCATGGAAGGAGTAAGATGAAGAAGTTAAGTTCTTTGCACAGATGGGCACTGGGCATGATAATGTTTGAATACAGATGTTGAGAACATTTTGATGGAAATGAGAATCCTAGAGAAACATAGGAAGGGAGAGGCAAATGAATTGGAGGTCTTGACAGGGGCACAGGATTGCTGGTGTTGGACTATTGAGGTAAGTAAGCTGAAAGGTCAGAATTAGAGGTCAGACTGGATAAGCAGAACTGTTTCATTCAGGAACTGCATGAGTGAAGGCTATTCTTTCATTATTATGGCTCAACCTCTGCTTATTTTCTGTTGCGGTAATTAGGTGCTCTAGAATATTATTCCAATGATGGTATAACCATAAACTACAGGTAGTGCACAGTTTTTTGAATAATCCATCTAGCTAAACAGAAGTTGAGAGCTGATTATGTTAGTTTAAGGACCTCACAGGCAAATTCTGGTAAAGCTTTGGCATGTTATATTAACATGAAATTTTAAACAAAATTAAAAAAAACAGAAAAAGGGAAGCTAATGCCAATTTTATCACCTTTTGTGAACATAAAACATCTTTGTTTAGAAAGTTGAAAAAGTGTTTGCTTTGCTTTGTTTACTTGGATGTATTTAAGTGCAGTATCAATAATGATGAATAATACATTAGTTATGAGGTGGCTATTTTGGAGGCCCCCACACTCACCATCAAAACAAAATATGTGGGGCAGAAATAACTTCACATTAACTCATTTGAAAAACTGGTAATTGTGTTGAACCTTCTTAAAAGAAAAAAATGCTGGAAGTACTTTCCAACAAACACTTCATGAATTGTGTCAGTAGAATTCAAAGGTACTTATTTATTTTAAAATAGGGCAGTATTTCATTTCCTGCCCTATTTAAGCAAGATTAAAAGCTTCTCTCTTCTTCCAGAGTGAAAGTACAATTCCTTGGCTTGTGAATATTTACAGAATATTAAGGCTCAGGAACTGTGACTTTAATCACATTGTGCCTGGAAGTCAGTTCTTAGTCCACATCCTTGTTTTGGCAGGCCGTTTATGTGTGACCTCACCATTTTTATTAATCTGTAAAACAGAAGGGCATCACAGATGATTTTTAAGATATATCTATGACCACAATAGACTTTTAAATTCTTATGTGAATGATTCCGAGGATAGACTTCCAAATGAGAGGACACACATACGATCATAGCTAGTCAAATATTGTTCCTATGATCGAAAAGAAATAATCCCTAACTTCTGGTCCTTGTTTATTACTTTCTGCTTATTACCTCCATCCCTTCTGATTTTTCTGGCGTTTTTGGGGGTGGTGGTGGTGTTAGGGGTTGTGAAACTAGAAGCAGGAAGAGTGGGAAAGGGGGTAGCAAAAGACCAGGGAAGCCCAAACTGCCTGGTTGAGTCACTGAAACGACCCTCCTGCTTCCATCCTGGGGTCAGTGTTTCCAGGAGAAATGCTCCAGAGTCGGAGTGCTCCATTACAGGGTCACACTGACGAATGTTATATACTACCAGTCGCAAGTGTCCACTCGGGCCTCCTCCTCTTGTTCTGGTCAGTGACACCCACCCACACCTCTGAGGTCACGCGGCAGGAGCCAGGGTGCGGCCTCAGACAGTGCGGTGTCCACCCACCCCGCCGGAAGGAATGGCGGCGTCAGCGCCCTGCCGCCTGTCCGTCATGTGGCCGCCCACACTGCCGCCGCTTGCGATTGGTCGCAGACCCGGGCCGGCCCCCTCTTAGCCCCGCCCCCGCAGATGGACAGGCGGGGAGGGTGGGGGTTCGAATAGGCTCCGCCCTCGGGTCTTGGAGGGCGGGCCCGCCCAGCTGTCAGTTACGGGGGCGGTGCTTGGGCCAGCGCTCGCCGACTCCTTCCTCGCTTCAGCCTCGCTCGCTCGCTCGCTCACGCTCCCTCTCGCCGCTTGTGGGGAAGTCGCGGCCGCCCCAGCGGCTGCCCCCCCTCCTGGCCCCGACTCAGTCCCTCGGCCTGCGCCCCCGCGAGCGTCGCCGCGGCCGAGTCGGCCGGTGTGTAAGCCATGTTCAGGAGGATTTTGCAGCGGGTAAGAGTGCGGCGTGGTCTTTCCGGCGGCACGTGAACCCGGAGAGCCGGAGCCCCTGGTCGCGGGCGGGCGGGCGGCGTGGCTCTCGGAGGGCGCCGCTGCCGTGGCGCTCTGGAGCCGCGTAGCGACGCGGACGCCCCTCCTCGGCGTGGCTCCCTCCTTCTCTAGGCCCCGCTGCCCCGGAGGCGGTTAGGCCCGGGTCGGGCGTCTGCCCAGGGGCCGGGCAGTGGGGGTGGGGAGGGCGGGTGGGGCGGCCGCGCTCCGAGCCCCGCAGCCCGAGCGCCCTGCCGGGTCTGCGCGGGGCTGTCAGCGCCCCGGCGCGGGTGAGCTGGAGGGTGTGGTGCGGCGCGGCGCGGCGCGTTGCTCGGATCCTCGGGTGGGAATGAAAAGGGAGAGGCAGCGCTGCTGGGACCCGGCGGGCAGCCGCCGGCCGCGCTCAAGGACGCCCCGCGGGAGGTTGCGGGAGCCCAGCCTTGTCCCCGGGCTCCCCGCCCACCGCACCCCTCAACTTCACGCCGCACACACCTGTCTCACGCGGCTTGGCTTTCTCACCTGGGCAATCGAGGGGGGCGACGTGATGAAACCCGGTCTAGCGTGGGCCCGGGGGTGGTGATGACACTCACTGGCAGTCAGCTGAGAAGGAGGATATTACTCACTGTTGGAAACTTTTTTTTTAATGAAAAATGCGTCTCTCCCCTCCAAGCCTAGCACCTTCTTTGATCTATGCTACGATTTAAAGATGAACCCACACTAAGTTGTTGTCAAATGCTATATACCTCCATTTCTTCAGTTTCTGCCAAGGCGATTTCCATTTGAAACTTGGGAAACGTTTTTTTTTCTTCATTAATCATTTTATTGGGGGCTCTTACAGATCTTATCAAATCCATATTTCAGTTGTATCACGCACTCTTGTACATCTCCCAAACATTTTATTTGTGCCGGAGTTGGGAAACCTTAAGTTATAAAGCTGGGAGCTTTGGAAAGTCATAGGAGTCTTGTTTGGGAATCACTTCCTACAATGACAAAATTAAGGTCTCATCCTCTAAGAGCTCCTCCACTCACGTTTTTGTTTTGGGTCGGGTTTGTTCTTTGATAGAGGGTGCCGGTGAGTGGTGCTTCTCTTGGTTTGTCTCTTGTTTGTCCTGTGAGTCAGTGATAGGTTCCAACCACATGTAAAGTGATTGCAAGTGTTGCTTTTTCATTTGGTCCCTGAGGGAGTAGGGTAACTCAGTAATATACAGGACCAAAGACATCGGTGAATTCGGAGTGTACCACCAAATACCAAAGAGGGTTGAGTCATCCAGTATATACAACTGTCTTCTTGCTTCTGCATATCCTTCCTGCAGTTGCCCAGTCTGGGGGAGAAGTGGTTAACGTCTGTATCTGACCTCCTGGACTGACTTTTGATCACCTTTTGCAGTGGGTTTGTCTGAGTTTTTGAAATCTTGATAAGCAGTGATTCTGGCAGTAGCAAGGACATGCCCTTTACTCTCACCATCACGTCCTCCTGTGTTGAACAGTGAAGACATCTGGGCTAGATTTACGTGCAGTACTACGCTGTTTTAAATTAAGTCTGGAGGAACCGATGGCCTCATGCCTCAGATTGTGTTTCTGTCATAGTTCTCCAGGTGAAAATTTCACATTCATTGATATAACTTTATACTTAAATGTGCTTACAGACTTCAGAATAGTTTCTGGTAGTTTAGGATAGATTATTTTTCAGGGATCCATGCAGCATCCCAGTACTCTTGGCTGAATGCAGTTAAGTGCTAAGATTATGTAAAGATCATTTTCAGTGTGGGTGGATGGATACCCATAAACAGTCGCAGACGTTTCAGTCAAACCTGCCCAATTGGGGTTTCTTGTCATTATTGCTGAGTTGCAGTATTGAATCATTAAGTATGAGTGAGTCAGTTGCCAACTGAGCTCCTCAACTTCAGTGCTATTAATACTTGGGAGCGGTTAATGCTTTGTTGTGGGGGCTGTCTACTGGATCCTAGGATGGTTGGCAGCATTGCTGGCCACCCTCCATAGATGCGAGGAGCACGCCTCGGCCTTGCCCCATGTTGTGACAACTAGAAATGTCTCCAGACTTTGCCAAAAGTCTCCCCGGTTGAAAACCACTGAGTAATGTGCGCTCTCTTGTCTGTAGGGAAGCGTGAACTATTCTCATAGGTAGCTACTTAATTTCCTTTTCATTGTGCTTAGGAGGGTATGTCAAAAAGTATGAATACTAGAGTTCTAGTTGATAATACGCAAGGGTTTATTCCAAACGAAACTTGTCTCTGTGATAAGTAGATGGCGACCACATTTGTCCTAGTCTCACCAGGGTGTCCTCAGAAAGCGGCCCAATTCAAACCGGTGGCTCAGAGGGGACCTGCTGGGCCAGGTGAGGTCCGCTTAGGAGGTTTTGGTGACTGTTTTAGCATCTGGGATATCAAAGGAGTCATCTTGATGGGTTTTCTCTAAGAACACAGAATGATCACAAGGATTTATTACGAAGATATTTTAAGAAAAAGGGACAAGAAAGTGGTACTAAGGGATTGGTTCCATCACAGGAATGCACTTGCTCTTTCTTTAAAGGTAACAAGGGCTGTCCTGTGAGGATTTTGCTGAGAAATCTTATCCTATCCAATCCTACAGCCCCGATCTTGCCCTTTCAGATTTATTTTTTGGGCCCCAAGCCCCAAGAACATTTCCAAGGAACATGATTTATGCCCCTTGACGCCTTAAGTGCAATTTTGACCTGGCGAGGGAGAAAGAAACCAAACCTTCAGGGGTGAATAGCCCTTGCATTGAGGATATATAAAGAAACAGTTCTTCATTTTAAAAATAAAGTTTTCTCTGATTTCATAACGATTATTTTTTTACTCACCCTAATATTTCTAGCTCTGAAGAGGGAAAGGCAAATGCAAATGAAAGTTTGGAGTTATAACACAGGGCAGGTCATATGAAGGGGAGAACGAACAATTAATTATGATCTTAGTTTAGGAAAATCACAACAAACAGACAAACCAACCCACCCACTGTCATCCTTTGATTGCTACTCAAATCTCATGCTGTGGAGAGTTATGAATTAAGATGTTCACCACAGGTCAGTGATTTGAACTCACTTATACGACTACTATGAGTTGGGAGGAAACCCAGTAGAGGAAGAGCCAGAGATAGGGTTTCCAAGGCTGGAACTCCTTACAGAGCACATAGCCTCAGCTTTCTCCCATGGAGTGGATGGTAGCTTTGAACTGCTGAACTGGTGGCAATGAAGACATTTCCAATGCACAGTGTGTTACTGCTCCACACAGTTTGAAAAAGCTTTTTCTCTGATGGCACCACTGAGTGTTTTCACCTTGCCAACCCGTAGCTTAAAGTACCCGTACCCGAAAGTAGTCAAATGCACACTTCCTTGCATCATCCAGGGAACTCTGTGGAACAGTGCAGAATTTGATGGGAAATGAGAATGCACAGGTACTGGAAGACCAGAGGAAAAGACCTTTGAGTCCTTAATGGGGAGTGCAACTTGTTATTTTAGAGATGGACCAATGTTAATGGTCAACATTTAATAGGGGCATGCTGTAACATTTAAATATGGTAATTAGTCTAAGTAATGCAGAACCCTATCATCAAGTCGATGCTCACCCATAGTAACCCTGGAGAACTGGGTAGAACTGCGTCTGTGGGTTTCTGAGACTGAAAACCTTCCCAGAAGTAGGAAGTCTCGTGTTTCTCCCGTGGGGCGGCTGGTGGCATCTGACCTTTCTGTTAGCTGCCCAACTTGTAACTACTACACTAATGTGTGTGTGTATATGTATAGATGTATGTATATAAATATACACACATGTATATATTAACAGTGCTAAAGGTGGTGTTTACCAACAAGTATAACTTGAATCTCTATAATCTTATCTCTTAGCAGAGATATTAGGATATATAGTTACTGATTTAAAGAAAATGCTTGACATTGTCCATAAAGTTTGAAATTGTATTGTAGATCCTTAGCATTCTGTTTTTAAAAATTGTTAATGTGCTTATAATCAATTATAGTTCAGAATCTCTGAGCATCACCTATGTATTTCACAGACAACTTGGAAACATCCCCTACCCTTATTTCCCCTCGCTTTAGCTTTCATGTTTTTAAGTCTTGAAAAGACTTGAAAGAGAGCAAGGTACGAAAGTATGTTTATACTGGAGATTTTACTGAATCGTCTTTTAAGAAGAGACATGAATCTAAAATGCTTGATGATGAGAAAGATGATTAGCATTTAGTACCTTTGACAGTTTGTAAACTCTGTTGTCACTTCTTTCTTAAATAGCTTACTGTGATTTAATACAGTATGCTTCCTGAATTTCTCCTACTAGTAAATAAAAGTAACATTACCAAGGAAAAAATGGATGTAATCATTCCAGAATTATAGAATAAAAGATTTTTTGTAATCTTTGAAGTTTTGGGTCTGAATTTTAATATGAAGTAGAAACAGAGTATAAGTGATTTATCTAAGACAACATAGTAGATGTACACTTGACACTAGAGTCACACAGGCCAACTCCTAAACCTTTTTTTTCTTTTCATATCCGACTGCCTTTCCTCTTCACCTTATTTGCCCAGCTGATATGGTTGATATTAACCATGTCACTAAGGAGTCCTGATGGCACAGTAGATTTAGCATTAGAGGTTGGCTGTTAAAATCCACCAGACACCTACTTCATGAGAGAGAGATGAGACCCTGGTAAAGATGTACAATCTCCGAAACTAAGGGGCAGTTCTCCTCTGCCCCTTGTCACTACATATCAGAATTGACATGATGGCAATGGGTTGGTTTAATCACTGGGCAAGATCAGGAAAATCTGTGCCTTTTCTGATTTTGTCTTAAGGAACTGTGTGACCAAATGCTGACATAAATGATTTTGGCAAAGCTGGGGTATGTAGAGAAGGAAAGACGAGAAGGATCTCATTTTTGCAGAAAATGGGCTGGAGGTGGGGTTTTAAAAATGGGCTTGAGTGAAGAGAAAAGTTTTATTTTGTCCTGTCTTACTCTGTCCAATGTCTCCCTTCACCCACTTTTCTGTTGTCCCTGGAGGGGGTTATATGTAGATCCTTGTGATTAGTTCCCCTTTTCTAAACCCTCCCAGTATCACCACTCTCACCACTGGTCCTGAGGGGTTCATCTGTCCTGGATTCCCAACTCTGATCTTTACCAGTGTACATTCTCTGGGCTCGCTGGATTTGTAAGGTAGAATTGGGATCATGCTATTTGGGGGTGGGGGAACAGGGAGGGAGGAAGCGTTAAAGAACTAGAGGAAAATTGTATGTTTCATTGTTGCTGCACTGCATCCTGACTGGCTCATCTCCTTACCACAATCCTTCTATTAGGGGTTTTCCACTTGCCTAGAGTTGGGCTTTCCACTCCACATTCCCCCTCATTCACAGTGATATGATGCCTGATACCTGATTCCATTGACATTTTGTGATCACACAGAGTGGTGTGCTTCTTCCATTTGGGCTTTGTTGCTTTGGAGCTAGATGGCCGCTTGTTTATCTTTAGGCCTTTAAGACCGCAGACGCTGTATCTTTGGATAGCTGGGCACCAGCAGCTTTCTTCACACATTTACTTATGCATCTGCTTTGTCTTCAGTGATTGTGTCAGAAAGGTGAGCATCACGGAATGCCAGTTTAATAGAACAAAGTGTTATTGCATTGAGGGAGTGCTTGAGTGGAGGCCCAAAGTCGATCTGCAGCTACCTTAATACTAAGCATATAATTATGTGCACATAGACATATATCCCCATGATCATATAGAAATATATTTATATATGTAGATACCCGTATTTAGACCTCTATAAATGCCCTTTGCCTCCTAGTACTTTCCTGTATTTTGTTTCACTTTCATCTTGTCCCACTATCATGCTCAGCCTTCATTTGTGTTTCAGTAATTCTTCTCAATTACATTGCCCTTCATCAAGTCCTACCAAGTTTCTTACACCTTCCTCACCATTAACTTTGGATCACTTGTTGTTCTCTTGTTCCTATGTTTGTTAATACCACTTCCCTTCTTCTGCCTCCCCCTCTCCCTTGTTACCCCGGAACCATTGGTCTTGTTGTTTTCTCCTCCAGATTGTTTTTTTCCAGTCAATATATAAAATTAGAAAACACTTAAAAATTCATGGGATACCTGCTTATGGTTTATCCAGATTCATCTGATATTAACATTTTGCCCTATTTGCTTTGTCATGTGGTCACTCTTTTCATCTAGACTATGTGTTTTTATGTAATTTTCCCTTTCATGAGTTAATTGAGAATCAGTTGTGGCTCTCTACATCTGAACTGCAATGAAATATATATATGTATATATATAATCATACATAACCTCAATATAGTTGTTAAGTTCATTATTTTACTTGTTTCAATTTACTCTCTATATTCCAACTATGTCAGTTGATCTGGTAATGTGTTCAGAAGTCAGCCTAGGGTTAGGTGATACAATTAGTTGTCATGTCTCGTAAGCCTCTTTTTTGTGTGTGTGTGTGTGTGTGTGTGTGTGTGTGTGTGTGTGTTTTGTGGGCATCACTGCTCTCCGGTGGTAGGAGTAGGAGGCCCAGCCCCACTGCTGGAATTGAACCTCCGTCCCAGTGGGCCGCAGTCCCGCGCACAACCACTACGCCACCGGGGCTCAGCCCAAGCCTCTTTTTATCTATAACATTCCCACTGTATTTCTTTGCCTTTTAAGGCATTAAAATCATTTTATTGTGAATTGGGTGAAGGTTTACAGAGCAGGTCATCAGTTTTACATTCACACAGTTCTTTCTCTTGTGGAGAAATAGTCATCCATTGTAATATATTCTGTATACCATCACTTATCCCCCTTGATCCTTGTGTTTTCAGTTTCGATTTTTTCTTCTTTCATTTATGAACTTTCCCCTTGGATAGAGGTTGCCCCTTTGATCTTAAACGATTGAGTATTCTAACATGGAATGAGTTTAATGCCAGATCTGAAGAGAGACTGGAGTCTTTACACCATTCTCTATCAGAAAAAAGTGCAGTCTCTTTACTGATTTTTTGAATTTTGTTCCACATTTTACTCCTACTCTATCCAGGGCCTTTTAAAGGGTTCTTTTCAGAGCAGTTGGTAGTGGTAGCCAGGCACCATTTAGTTCTTCTGATTTCAGGGTTATGGAGGGACATGTTTGGGTGATCTATTAATCCATCAAACTGTTTCCATATGTCTTTAAATTGGCATTTAAAAAAAAGAATATAGTTTCTCTCCTCTTCCCTCCTTTTTATTAAAAGAACTTTCCTTAAGTTATTTGTCTGACATCCTCTTGTTCTTAGTTTGAAGTTTTTTATTGCTGGTCCGAATACTACATTGTATTATGCTGGACACAGAGACGCTTTAGAGAAGTGAAATCAGTAATGCTTATATTTCGTGAAGAATGACATTTATATCAGGAAAGTGGCTCACATAGATGTTGAAGTGGGTAAATACAATCTGGCTCAAGTCTGTGGGTCAGCTGTTAAGCTGGATGCCAAAGTAAACTAACTTTCCCACAGCATATTATAAAGCAGTAGGTCACAACCTCAAGGAGGCATCCTTCCAATTACATCCGGACTCTGACCTAATTAAAGTCACTCTAATCTTTCCATAACTGTTTAGCCTCTCCCAGCAGATCCCATCATGGAATTGATGACATTATACTAGATCACATCATGGGAAGACTTCAACTAACAGATTATTGAGAATGCTGGCCCAGCTAGTTTGATGCAAACCTAACTATCACAAAGATGTTGTGACCTTAGATCATTAAACTTGGAGGTTATTCAACCCCAAACAATGATTTCTACTTTTATAACTCTATATCCTGCAACACTCTACTTTTCAGTTACTTGGTTCTATATTTCATTTAAATTTAAGGCCACACAGAACTCACAGTATTTCTGATTCAACAAACCGTTCTGTCAACAGTTTGCAATACAGGTGAAAAATGCGCAGGATACAGTTGTTCATGTGGGACACATGGCCAAGTTCTTTGAGGACTACTAATAAATGCCCAAAGAGCATGCCACTCCGCTGTGAGCTTTAAACCAGAGGCATTCAGCTCAAGCTCCTTGCGTCAGTGAATCCAGCTTCCTCCTGAATTAAGAGCCCAGAGGTACCCAGCCTTCTGCCCCAGAGCACTCAGCTTTACCTGATCTGTTGAATGGGAAGTCTACCACTCTTGTCTCATGCTCTGACCCTGGTTCTGCTGCTGCTCCTCTCATATCACAGCTGTCTTCTTCTAGGTCTGGGTGGTTCACTATATAGGTATCCAGGGTCCAGATGTTGCTATAATTGGCAGTATGATCCTCCTTCCTGCTTCTCAGAGGCTCATTTTTATACCTTTCAGGGTGACAATCCAATGAATCCTATTAATAACTTACAGATGATTACTATCAGTGATTTCTTTTCCTCCCCCTCCCCACCCCCCTCCCCACCCCCTTATCCAGACCCATGCAGGAAAAAGTTATTTGGTGGGAGTAATTTTGCCTAGAAGAGCTACATTAAATAATTCACACCCCTACAGAGATCCATGTTATCTGTCTTTCATAGATGATATTAATATACAGTGTCTGGTCAGGGGTTGAGATAAATAATTTTTTTTTTTGCAGTTTGTAGGGGGACATTTTGAGATCATGCAAATTTCCCGTTAGAGTTTAGCATTTATTTCTGATTCTTTCCTCATTGAGATTTTATAAGGATGGCTGCAAAATGATATCTATTTTTTACCAACCCCAAAAATCCTTTTATGTATACCAGTTGCCTCCTGGCCCTTTGTTTAATTGACATTCATTTCTTCTTCTAATTTTCTCCCCACCCTCCCTTTTATCTTTCCTACCTTTATTTGCCTATTATTAGTATGGACTCATGAATTTAAATCCTTAAAGTTTAAAAGTCATCATTGTATCTAATAATTTTTGTGCCCCAAACGCCCCAGGTTTTGTCTGTGTGTTCCTATAGGTTGCTCCTATGTTCTTTTGATATGTATTTTTAAGTACATATATTTGTAGATACTTCTTTACTTTTTGGCATAATAATAGCCTCTAGTCTTTTTTTTTTATTTTTTAAGCCTCTAGTCTTATCCTGAACTCATTTATCGGAAATCCTGGAATTAGTCATTTCTCTGAGAAACCTTCTTTTAGTGAGAAGCATTCTTGTATTAGAGACCAACAACTGCTTCTTGGTCCTTTCAGCAGATAGTCTTCCTGAAATTTTGAATTTTATTCTGTTGGCAATTAGGGGTTAAATCAATTCGATGACTGTGGGGTTGTTTTTATGGTGTAAGAGGCGGGAGGAAACCAACAAAGTTTTATTAGGCAATAAAATCTACTTGGCACATACTAGAAATTTTAGTAATATTTGTTGAATGATTAATTTGTCAGTGTTGCAGTGTCTTAAAATCATAGGGAATTATAAACAAGGACCAGGTAGGATTGAATTTCACATTTTAGGTTCTAGGTAATCACGACTTATATTAGGATGGTGGTGATATATGCAGGAAAAGTGGTGATGAATTTCGAAGACCATTTGGACAGATGATACAACCTTTCTTGCTCAAAGTGAAGAGGACTTGAATCATTTACTGATAAAGTTCAAAGACTACAGCTTTCATTCTGGTTAATACCTTAACATTAAGCAAAAAAAAAATCCTCATTGTTGAAATAAAGCAACATCATGATAAAAATGGAGAAAGGATTGAGATTGTCAAGGATTTCATTTCACTAGGATCCACAATGAACATGCATGGAAACAACGCATTTCATTGAGAAAATCTGCTGCAAAGGACCTCTGTAAAGTGTTAAAAAGGGGACTAAAGTGTCCCTGATTCACAAGATGGTATTTTTAATTGCCTCATATGTATGTGAAATGTGGGTATTGAATAAAGAAGATTGAAGAAGAACGGATTTATTTGAATTATGGTGAATACTATGGACTGCCAGAAAAGAATGAACAAATCTATCTTGGAAGAAGGATAGCCAGATTACTCCTAAGAAACGAGGAGGGTGAGACTTTCTCCTAAATCCTTTAGACATGTTATCAGGAGGAACCCTTAATGAGATAGCTTGACATAGTAGCTTTAACTATGGGCTTAAATATGGCACTGATTGTAAGGAGAGTGCAGGGCTGGTTAATGTTGTGATCAGTTTTACACAGGATCAGTGTGATGCAGAACTGACTCAGCAGCAAGCACCAAAAACTCTTAACAATTTGAACACATGTGTTCCTCAGACATTTGTTAAGGGTCTATGTGCTATGGATACATTGATGAGTACACCAGACATGAGTCTTCATGGACATATGGAGATTCATATCTAGTGGAAGAACCAGAAATGGTTCAAATAATTGCAATATATACTTAAGTATAAGGCAACCTAAATATCAGCTGAGACGCTTAATTTTACCACAAAAACAGAATAAAAATGTGCTGAATCAGCTTATAAATGAGTATATAGGGTAATTACATTAACTTGGAGGTCTCATGCTATTGAGTGCTAGAAAAAGAGCCATAGGGAATCTAAGAATACCCAATCGAGACCTCTGTTCCAACCTATTGTATCAGAAGACTTCCCAGAGTAGCTGTACACTTAACAGTTGATGATTATGTTGAAACAAATTTGAAAAACATCTTCTGGAGATTTTTATCAAGCATGTTTGGAGAAGAAATTGAAGAAGAAACTAAAGAAGAAGAATCAGTAGAACTAGATCCAGGTTTTCTCTTCTAACCCCAGTGATCTATTACTTGAGCTAAAGAGTCAATGTAATTTAGTGGTTAAGAACTTCAACTCTGGAACCAGATTGCCTGGATTTGTGTAATTTCTCCTCCATTTTACTAGCTGAGGGCTTTTAGCCCTTTACTCAACTTCTCTTTTTCTTTCTTTAAATGATTTTATTGGGGGCGCATACAACTCATCACAATCCATACATCCATTGTGTCAATCACATTTGTACACAACTTCTGTTTTTCTCCATGAAATGGTCAAAATAATAGATGGTTCATTCTCATAGAGTCGATGTGAGAACTAAATTTATGAATACACTATATAGCCCTTACAACAATGTCTGGCACACAGTAACCTTTAATAATATTTTCTGCTGTTAATACTGGGGTATTGTTTTTACTATTCTGGTTGTTATGCTCACATTTTAAGGGATCCTTTTCTTACCACTCTCTTTTGTTAGAGTTCAAAGTGTATGGGAGGAGAGATGCTTCAAAAAGTCCAAAGATAAATTCTTTTATCTTTTAATTCCTTTTTCCCTACATACAGCTTGAAGCCTGCCTTAGCCTCTTTGGACATGCAGATACTCATTCAGGATACTGTTGGGCATTTATTCTGTGTTTACTGGGCTTGGTTATGAGAAAAAGATGAATCAGAAAAATTTGCTGTTCTTGAGGAATCTAGTGGGGAAGACAAATACATAAAAAAAGCAATGTGGTAAAGTGTTAGAATAGGGTATTCAGAGGAAAAGTATGTGAGCACAAAAGGAAAGAAGTGTTAAGCTCATGGTAAGGAGAGTTTTGAAGGTGCTTACAAGTGATTGAAGCTCAAGTAAAGAGGGACTAGGATGAGAACATCATTTTGCTGATTCTTGCCTGATCCTTAAATTACAGATAAAACAACTAGATCTAATCAATGAAACCAGGCTAATTAATGAAAATTGATGATTACAGCCTTGCACTTCATAGGGAATTTGTGCATACAATTGACCCTTGTACAATTTCATAACTAGTTGAAAATCCATAGCTAACTTTGACTCCCCCTAAACTAGTGGCTCTCAACCTGTGGGTCACAACCCCATTGGCGATCAAACGACCCTTTCATGTGTGTTGCCGAAAGCCGTTGGAAAACACATATTTCTGAGACACTGCTCTATTGTTTCCAGGCGGGTCCATCCACATGCAGATACGTCCACATAAGAGTACCCTGGGTGAAGGCTGTTATTATCCATGCTTCACCATGGTTCAAGACAAAATGTGAATTATTTGTAATTAGACATAAATATTTCACAATATGTAATGAATATTGTTTTGTGATTAATCACTATGCTTTACTTATATTCAATTTGTAACAATGAAAATATATTCTGCATATCAGATATTTCCATTATGATTCATAACAGTAGCAAAATTACAGTTATGAAGTAGCAACGAAAATAATTTCATGGTTGTGGGTCACTACAACATAAAGAAATGTATTAAAGGGTTGTGGCATTTAGAAGGTTAAGAACCACTGCCCGAAACTACCAGTAACCTTAAGGATAGTATAAGCAGTTGATCACATTTTATATGTTACATGTACAAGAAGGCTTCAAAAAGTTTGTGGAAAACTTTTGGAAACTATTTATTTATTTATTTTTTATTTTAGGCATCATTACCCTCTGGTGGTGGGAGTAGGAGGCCCAGTCTTTGCTTCTGTGGAGCTGGAATTGAACCTCCATCCTAGTGCACTGCAGTACCGTGCACAACCACTATGCCGCTGGGGCTCAGCTGAGACTCTTTAGATTATCTGCAGTACCCATATAAGACAATATTAGATAAAAGGGTATTTTACAAAAAATGTAACATTTTCACACCTGTTAGTGTAGTTGCAGTAACAAAGTGATTAATTTTATTTTCTTTTTGCAGTGGTCCTTATGTTGGATCCATTTATCTTGAAATGGTGGGCAACATAGCTGCAGACTTCATTCTGTCTACTTATCCAGCAGTTCAACTTTTTCTTACAATATCATGAATTTTCTCTGCTTTTCGGGAGTACTTGAAGCATCATCAGTAGGACTAAGGGGCACCATGGTGGCATTCAAAGTTTATGGTATTACCCTCCAAGATGCAAACAATGTGAGAACTGCAAGAGATCAGTTCTCATATGGATACACAGTTTACTGGAGAGATGGATTGGACATGAGTGCTGTAACAAAGTGTTTTTTAAAAATCCACATGTAAGTAGTGTACTTCTGCAGTTCAATCCTGTATTGTTTAAAGGACTCTTTTATGCCTGCATGTGAATATAGATAGTTTTAATAGATGAGAATGGAAAGGCAGACTGAAAGTCATGCGAAGGATTTTGGGCTTTCATATTATAGAAAATAAGGAAACATGGAAAGGGTTTTTTTTTTTTGGTAAATGACTATATGTATAATAATGAAAACTCATCAAGCATTTTTCTCAGGACCATTGGTTAAAAAAGCAGATAAAGTATGGCCATTCTTTGGCCTTAAAGTATTAACTTTAAGCAAGACTCCAGGAATTGAATACCAATTGAAATGTTTCAACAAGCTAATGAAGCACTGAAAGCATAAGTCATAAGTCACGCGAGGAAATTTGGAAGACAGCTACGGGACCATTGGACTGGCAAAGATCCATACTTGAACCCATTCCAAAGAAAGGTGACCCAACAGAATACTCATATTATACAGCAATATTATTGATAATCATATGCAAGTAAAATTTTGCTGAAGATCATCCAACACTGGTTGCAGCAGTGCATTGACAGGGTGCTGCCAGAGATTCAGGCCCAATTCAGAAGAAGACATTTCAGGAATGATGCCAAAGGGATATCATTGCTGATGTCAAGTGAATCGTGGCTCAAAGCAGAGAATACCAGAAAGATATTACTTTTGTTTCCTTGACTATCCCAAAGTATCTGACTGTGTGGATCCTAACAAACTATGGATAATCTTGAGAAGAATGGAAATTCTCCAACTGCATTGTGCTCATGTGGAACTTGAACATGAATCAAGAGGAAGTTTTACAGATAGAACAAGGAAATACTGCATGGTCTAAAATCAGGAAAGGTGTGTGTCAGGGTTGCATCCTTTCACCATTTATTCAATCTGTATGTTGAGCAAATAATCAAAAAGGCTGGATATAATGAAGAATATGGCATCAGGAATGGAAGTAGCCTTACTCAACCTGCGTATGCAGATGACACAACCTTCTTTGCTGAAAGTGAGAAGGATTTGAAGCACTTGCTGATGAAAATCAAGGATTGGAGCTTTTGGTATGGATTACATCTCAATGTAACGAGGACCAAAAGCCTCACAACTGTATGTACTGTTAGGTAACATTATGATTAATGGAGAAAAGATTGAAGTTGTCAAGGATTCTGTTTTGCTTGGATACAAAATCAATGCTCATGAAAGCAGTGGTTAAGAAATCAAAGATGTATTACCATGCCTAAATCTGTCACCGATGACCTCTTTAGAGTGTTGATAAGCAGGCATGTTACTTTGAGGACAAAGGTGTGTCTGATCCAAGCCATATTTTAAATTGCCTCATATGCATGTGAAAATTGGAAATTGAAACAGGAATACCAAAGGAGAACCAATGTACATGCAAACAAATATTGAAAATACCACAGACTGCCAAAACAAACTTAACAAATCTGTTTTGGAAGAAGTATGACCAGAGCTTATGCTTTGAATATGTTGTCACATTGGATATGTTGTCAGGAGATACCAGTCCCTAGAGAAGGACACCATACTTGGTAAAGTAGAGAGGTAATGAAAAAGAGAAGGCCTTGGACAAGATGGATTTGGCATAGTTGTAACACTGGGCTCAAACATAAGGATGATTGTGAAGATAGTGAGGTATCGTGCAGTGTTTAGTGCTGTTGTAAATAGCATTGCTAAGAGTTGGAACTGACTCACGGCACTTAACAACAACAACATGAATAAGTTATACAGACAGCTCTTTCAATGTTGAAGGGGTAGCAGTATATAAAGGTGATTGTGTTACATTTTTTATCTTTTTTTGTCTCGATTTTATAATATCAGGCTTTGGTTAAAATTTTATGTGGTACTTTATTACAGTTTTTTCCCCAGAGTTCCAGTAATAATCTATTTTGATTATATTAGCTAAATAACGATTGGAAAATGCTCTATGAACCTCTACCTTTAGACAACACTATGCCAAAAAGGACATTGTTATGTAGGAGGGATTAAATGATAGATCATGCTCAGCTCTTTGATAAGGAAGTATGGTTTATTTTTTTCTATAAAACATTTATTTTTTGGACATAACTGATATATATGTATGCTTGCAAATGACTGCTTATTTTAAGAGAGTATTTAGTTTAAAAATATAATAGAAGAATGTGTTTCTGAATATGAAATTAAATTATGCACATCATGGAAACGTGACAAAATCTAGTACATAAAAGTGAGAAGTGATACAGGGCTATGAAGTAGTATTTGGTTTTGAAGTCAATTTGTACCTCTTCACCTTAGTGGTATTGTGATCTCTGGTAGGAAGTTACTTATGGGAACCGTCTCTTGGATATTACTCAAAAGGTTGTTATGAAGATTAAATGGTATATTTCTCATGGTGCCTGCCATAGAGTTTAATTTTTTCATTGTTTTAGGAGAGAAAGAGATCGCACATCTCAAGTATAATATGGAGAACACTTATTAAGTCTTCAACAGAATAAACATTAAGATAAATTATAGGAGGGAGACCATTACCTGAGCTCATAATGGCCCAAGGATTTACAGAAGACCAGCTACTTAAAGAGCACATGGGAGGTCAAGAGAAATTGTTACAGAAGCATAATTGGTGCTCGATAAATACATCACGGTTTCATGTGTGACTACAGAAGTGGGAATGGGTCCGAGCTCTGGACACATACATTATGTTATGTAGATTGGTTTAGGGCCCATTGACCAAGGCCATCATTCAACCATAATACCCCAAATTCCATCAATAGTACACCTTGCAAGTTCCTAAGGCAGGTGGGGGGAACTTTTTTTCTGGCGAGGACCATTGTATATTTTTAACATTGGTTGACAGTTCAAACTGGTGAAACATTTAATGAACTCACCTCAATGTGATGCCTGGAACTTCTCTTTGTTATGGTGTATGATGTTAGGTGGCATTGATGAATTCACGGACTTTATATAGCCATTGGTGGTGTAGTGGGCCACATATTGGGCTATTAACCATAAGGTCAATAGTTCAAAACCACCAGGCCAGCTGCCTGAGAAAGATGAGGCTTTCTACTCTTGTCTACTCCCATAGCAGCAATTCTATTCTGCCGCGAGTTGTTAATGACTTACTGGCAGGAGTACAGTTTTGGTTTATAAAGCCAGGTTTATCTCTTCCTAAGAGATAGCGCTCCCTTTCTAGGATTAGATAGGGCTGTGGTAGTAATCTACTCTTTAACAGACTTTGCCTCAAGGCAAACTTATTCACGTGCCCTGTTAAATGGTCAGAAAGACTTCAATAAAGGCTGAGTGTTTGTGGGGACTGAAAATGGATTTAGGGCTTCCACTGTAAACTGTAGCCTTTTACAAATATCCTTAGAATTAAGTTTTAGTACACTATATCGTTCCAATTTTAATATTTGTGCTGTACATTAGTGTTCTATATTAGTAGGTCAGGCATGAAAGATTTAGGATTAAGAAATATATTGTGTGTGGGTGCTTGCAAAATTGTAGAGGGATATGGAGTCAGATGCACCAAGAGAATGACAAGCTCTTAGGGACCACTTTGAGAGACAGCTTAAATAGGGGTTAGACTCATGTTAGCTTTAATAATTTAATAGCATAGATGACTATAATTGCTTGCTCATTAAAGTTGTAGATGGCTCTAGGTTAGGTAAAATTGTTCACACCTTAAAGAATATAAGGAGTTACACTTGACTGAAAGCTGATATAACTAGGTTAGAGTTAAACGAGTTATGTTTGTAAAGAAGCTTACAATTGTATACAGTTTTACTCATGATGGAAAGGGATCGATAGAGTTATGTAGAGAGTTATCTGGTATCAGAGGTTTTCTAGGCCAAGGTCATTATTGCTAAAGCATGAGTAAGTCTTCTACTTCAGGATTTGATGTTAATGAGAATATATTGAATTTGAAGAATAACATGGAGAATAATATGAGCTCTGAGATTTAAAAGAAATAATAGGAAAAATGAATTATGAAATAAGTTTAAATGAAGAATTAGAATAGAGTATTATTGATCATTTTCAAGATTGAAGACGAAACCAGAAAAAGATCTTATACGGCATTGGGGAATGAGAGCTAGCAGGTAGATTAAGAGGCGAGATGGTATAAAATGACAAAAGCTCTCTAACATTCACTGCTAATAGGTTCTCACATATTCCTCAAAATTGAAAAACAATTTTAATCTTAAATTTCTGCTGTATAAACTATTAGCATGGTGATTGTATTCATAAAATTTTGCTTTGCCCCCCGCCCCTCCATTTAAAACAGCTTGAAGAGCTTTCAGTATTGGCACTTAAAATTTTTTTTTAACAACTACGTTATATTACTTATATAAGGAGCACTGGTGGTGCCATTGAGTAATCACTGAACTCCTAACCTGCAGGCTCAAACCCACCCCTGCTCCTTGGAAAAAAGACCAGGCTACCTGCACCTAAAGATTTATATTCTTGAAAGTGTTTGATGGGTCACTATGCATCAGAATCAACCAATGACAGGGAGTTTAGTTTTTAGTCTACTGTATGGATTGTCAAAATGTACTTAATTTAAAAAATCATTTTATCAGGAATTCATTCCATCTATACATTCATTGTGTCCAGCACAATTGTACATATATTGCCATAATCATTTTCAAAACATTTTCTTTATAATTGAATCCTTGGTATCAGCTCATTTTTCCCCACCCACCCTCTCATGAACCCTTGATAATCTATAATTTAATATTATTTTTTAATATTTTATATTGACCAATATCTCTCTTCAACCACTTTTCTGTTGTCCAATCCCCTGTGAGAGTTATATATAGATCATTGTGATCTGTTCCCCCATTTCCCCTCTCCCCCCCCTACTTCCTCTTACCCTTCTGGTATCACTACTCTCATTGATCCTGAGGGGTTTATCTGTCCTGGTTTCCCAGTGTTCCCAGCTCTTATCTGGACCCGTGTACGTGCTCTAGTCTAGCTGGATTTGTAAGGTGTAAAATTGGGGTCATGATAGTAATGAGGAGGAAGCATTAAATTAATAGAGGAAAGTTGTATGTTTCATCAGTGCTCTACTTCACCCTGAATGGCTTGTCTCTTCCTTGTGATCCTTCTGTAAAGGGATGTCCAATTGTCTACAGAAGGGCTTTGGGTCTTCACTCTGCACTCCCCTTTATTCGCATTGATAGGATTTTTTATTCTGGGTTTTCGATGCCTGATACTTGATCCCATCAATACCACATGATCACACAGGTTGATGTTCTTCTTCTATGTGGACTTTGTTGCTTCCCAGCTAGATGGCTGCTTGTTTATCTTCAAAACTTTAAGGCCTCAGATTCTATGTCTTTTGATTGTTATGTACCATCCGTTTTCTTCACTACATTTGCTTATGCACTCATTTTGTCTTCAGTGTTGGGAAGGTGAGCATAATGGAATGCCAGATTATTAGAACAAAGTATTCTTGCATTGAGGGACTACTTGAGTAGTGGCCCAATGTCCATCTGCTACCTTATTACTTAACATATAAATACATGAACATAGATTTATTTCCCTATCATTATATATAAATGTATTATATAAGTACAGGCCTGTATTTAGGCCTCTAGAAATATCCTTTGCCTCCTAGTTTTCCCCTCTGTTTCCTTTTATTTTCCCTTTGTCCCACTATCATGTTCGACCTTCATTCAGGTTTCAGTAATTCCTCGGTTACATTGCCCTTGATCAAACCTCACCAGACATCCTAAACCCTCCTTGCCATTGATTTTAGCTCACTTGTTGTTCTCTTGTCCCTGGGTTGGTTGACACTCCCTTTTCTTTCCCCTACCTTCCATGTGTCCCCCTGGAACTGTCAGTCCCATTGTTTTCTCCTCTGGATTGTTTATATTACCTCTCATCTATATAGACCTTCAGAGACTATAATAAGCACAAAAACGAGAGAGAACAGAACAAAACAGCAAAACAAAAAACCCAAACAATAACAAAACCACCCCCAAAAAACTCCCAATGACAAAAAAGAAAAGTTTATTAAAAGTTCCAAATCTGTCTGTTGACCTTTAGGAGTGTGTTCTGGTTGAGTCTGATGGGGTGCCATGCTCTGGCCTCAAAGTCTGTTTTTGTAATTCATTGGGGACTTCATTGCTTTGCTCCCCTTGCTGCTCTATTGCACACCCACCCTTAGTGTTTCTCCATGGTGTGGTGGGGTCAGATTGGACACAATTCCCACACTGTGTCTCCAGTGTTGTCCCCCAGAATGTATTTGTGCATAATTGAAGAGCATGTAGTTTCAACCTTGTTTCATAAGCAGTGTTACAGGGAACATTAGTTAGCACTTTTGTGGGGGATATGTTGATACTGTGGGGGTAAGCATTTGACTGTTAACCAGAAGGACAGTGGATCCAATCCACGAATTGCTCTATGGTATAAAAATGGGGTTATTTGCTCCTGTAAAGATTTTTAATGTTGGAAACCCTATAATGGGTCTCTATGGGTCAGAATTAACTCGGTGGTGCTGAGTCTATGTGTGTGTGTATGTGTGTGTGTGTGTGTGTGTGTGTGTGTGTGTTTGTGTGTGAGAGAGAGAGAGAGAGAGAGAGAGAGAGAGAGAGATCCATTGAGTAATTTCTTGTAAGTGGGTCAAAGAGAATGTATTTTTCTACTTTGTTACAATACATTACTAACAGTTCTTGAGAATGTTGATTTTCCAGCACTCTTTCTACAAATGAGTATTGTCAAAGAGTAAAAAACAATTTTGATTTTATTGTATCATTAAGTCTTTATTTGTTGTTTCTTGTGTAACTTTTAAAAATTAAATATATGAAAACATGATGTAAGTTATGAGTGGCTACATTCATCCTTTTATAATGGTTGTGTCATTTAAATTTAAGTAGGCATATTTACCATGTCCCTGTTATGGATTGTGGTGAATGCATCACTATGTATAGGTCTCTTCCTCTCAAAAGAGCCTCTTTGTCTTTTGTTGAAAAGATATGACATTGTATCTATTTCTGCACCATAAGCCACCTCTAAATTGTACCTTAAAAGCAGTTTTATTTACTCTTGTTTCTGCCTAGTGGCATAGTGGCCGCATGTGGGGTTGTGATCTGCAAGATCAACAGATTGAAACCACCAGCTACTCCAAGGGAGAAAGACAGGGCTTTGTACGCCCCTAACTCTCATAAGTGGTACAGTTTCAGAAACTCACAGGGCATTTCTCTCCTGTCCTGTCGGGTTACCATGGGCCAGCATCATCTCAATGACAGTGAGTTTGGTTCTTCGTCTTGATTCTGTATTTGGGTTGGATTTAATGGAATTGTTCAGTTAGTTTCCAGGGTTTCTCTCATTGCCCGGCATTGATAATGTAAGGTGACTTCACTCATATGTAGCCTTTGGGCCACCTATCTCCAAGGCTAGCCACAGTTTATATGATGGCAAAAAGATCCAGTGATGAGAAAGCATCCTATTTTGCAAGCACCTTTCATGCCTCTTCTTGTATCTCATTTGTGACTTTACCATCAGCCAAGGCAAGTCTGATGGCCAAGCCCGGAATCAGTTTGGAAGAGGATTACACAAGAGGATTACAAGGGTATTAAAACAAAGGCATGATTCATCAAGAGTCATTACTGTAGCAGTTTTACTGTAGGAATCACGGTTTTCCTTGTTTTATGGCTAAATGTTACACGAGACCTATAAATAAAGGATGTAATAAGGGTATAACAGATTTCTTATAGCTAAGGGCAAAGATTCAGAAAATGTTCTATGATGCTATTTGAGCTGGAAAAATTTATTTCATCATGGTGAAAAAGATGATGATTTTCTAAATGTTTCATTCCTTATGAATACTGGCATACCATGGAGAGAATGAGGGCTTGACTACAGACCAACACAATGAAGCAAATATTGCAGTAAAGCGAGTCACCCTCAAATTTTGATTTCTTCATGCATATTAAAGTTATGCTTTGTTAGTACTGTGGTCTACTGCATGTGCAATATTAACATTATGAAAAGTCAAATATTATGAGAATTACCAAAATGTGATACAAAGATATGAAGTGAGCACATGCTGTTGGAAAAATAGCGCCAGTAGATTCACTTGATGCCACATTGTCATAAGCCTTCAATTTGTAAAAAACTGTTATAACTGAGAAATACAATAAAGTAGAGTGAAGTAGAATGAGTTATGCCTTATATTAAGTAGGATACTTTGGTAAAGAACTGTTCAGCATCGATCATGGCTATTGGCTTATTGTTCATACTGGGAAGGCAAGATAAATGCATCATTATTTTCCTTTAATTGCTGATTTTTGAACTAAGAGTGATATACTAGCTATTCCCAATGGTGATCATAACATTTGCTCTCACATTCTTTTTTTTTTGGCTTGTTCTTTCAGTGAGAAACGTGCACTCAAGGGTTTTTAAGTATTTTTTGAACTCATGGATATATATGTGGGCATTTCTATCAATTACAGTCAATGTCATTTTTGATCTGCAGATTATCCTAGCTTTAGCCATTAGACTGCTTTCAAGGGACTCATAATTTTGACGGGACCAATTTATGTTTGATAGCCTCATTGCTTTCTGGCAAAACAAGATGTCTTAGATTAATCTTAAATTTTGCCTCCTAGTACTTGAACTAGTCACTTCTCCAAAATGTCTTGGTTCCTTTAAGTAAAGAATAATACTTAGAGACCACATTTTTGGTGGGTAGGATGGTTTCTGCTACCAATTGTTATATATTTAAGTGATGGCTCTTTTAAATAATATTGCTTGCTGGGTGCCTCTCTGACTCAGAGATCCCATGTGACAGAGTAGGTAGAGGGGGTTATCTAGCTGTAAGCTGTTCTGGAGCAGATTGTCAGGTCTTTTCCCCCATAGAACCATGGTTGGATTCAAACCACGAATTTTTTGGTTTGTGGCTGAACATTTAACTGGTGTGCCAGTAGACCATTTAAACAAGTGATTAGAAGTAGAATGTATTTTTTTAAAAGCAAAACAAAATGAAAGATCAATTTTAAGGTTTTAAAATGGTTTTGCTTTGAGGTTATGTATTTTTTATCTTATACAGAATACTTGGTTCTTAACATTAGCATAATATTTTTATTAAAACATATATAAATATTTTAATATGATATGTATATTGACATTAATAGAATTACTATATGGATTTTGTGGTAGTCATGTGCTTATGTTAATTTTATGGTTGAAATGTAGGGGTGGAGTCTAGCCTGTTAATATGGAGATAGTCATTGAGTAGCCAATGAGGCCTCTATGTGGGCATGGCTTTCTCCTCACACTTCTGGGAAACCTCGCGATATTTCCCTGGTGAAGATGAGAAGCTATCTTCCCCAGTTGTTAGGAGTTAGTCTCAGAGGTGATGAGTCACGGAAAAGACAAGATGGCAGCATCCAAGAAGCTGGAGGAGCCGGCGGAGAGACCACATGGCTTTGCCCTGATGGAGCCAGACCTCTGAAACTGGAGCGGCATGCTGTTGATGGACCCTGAGCCCTGGAAGTGAGGAGCCATGGGGAGACCGCTGCCAGCGCCGGGATTCTACACCCACTGACCTGTGACTTCGTGAGTCAGAAGGAGACTTTGTAGACTGATTTTTGGCATATGGGTTAATATCGGACTTATGACTTTGTATTGGACTGGATTGGAATGCCTTCTTAGTGTCACATTCCTTTTGTATATAAACCCTTTCCTTATATTCATATGCGTGTCTATGAAATTTGTTCCTCTAGTCTACCTGGACTAACACAGATTTGATTGGTTTTTTAAAATAGTTCTTAAGCCTAACAGCTATGTTTCTAAGAATGTATATTCAAAACACTGCGTTCAAGGAACTCGTCATTTTGACAGGATTCATTTATATTTGATAACTTAATTGCTTTTTGACAAAAGAATATCTTAGATTCATTTTGTATGTTTTCCTCTTAGAACTGGAATTAGCCATTTCTCCAAAAGTAATTATTAAAATAATAGTTTTTTTTCTGCATGGATAACCACAACTTGATATTCAACTAGGTTATGGCTGATGTTTTGGGTAAAGGAGGATATATGAGAGACATAAAAAAGTTTATTCAAAAATTGAATTAAAAGAATATGCAAATTTCCATGACTTTTTGGATCCCCTTCCCCCAATATTAACTAAACTAGAAGACATTAGCAGGAAAAGGGGAAAAACTTTAGTGAAATGAAAAAAGGTTGAGATGAATGAAGGACTGGTTTTGAATCTGATGAATGGACTTCTCTGGGAATTCAATGTATCATGTCTAAAGAAAGGCAGCACTTGGTAAAGCAGAATCCATGAAAAAGCGAAATGAAAGACCCTGAATGAGGTGAATTGATAGAGTGTCCGCAACACTGAGCTAAAACATGACAACTCTTGTGAAGATGGAACAAGACTAGAAAGTGTTTTGCTTGGTAGTATGATGGGTCACTGTGAGTCAGAACTGACTCACTGCAACAACAAGGAAGCAAATGGAAGGGTGGATGTCAAGTACAGAGTGCTCCGAAGCTTATAGTCCTGATGAGACACCGCAGCAACTTGAACCAAGGTTATGACAAAAGAATGGAGAAAGGAAAACAGCTGGAATATTTACCTAGACAATAGAATTAACTTGGTTATTGGATATGAAAGTTAAGAAAGAAATGTGATAAGGATGAAGAAATGCAAGGCAGGCATTTTATAATCAGATAGGGATTATACATGGATGACAATGTTGTGAGAAAAATGAATTTGCTTTTGAATAAGCTGATTTTATTGTTTATTTTGGGGGGTGCTCAGGTAGAGATAGTGAGTGGGGCAGGGGAATATGAAAGTTGTATTTTAACAAATGTATATACTAAACATCGAGAGTTATTGTTAACATTAGTAGTAATTAAAATTATGAGAGTACATGAACAATATGGAGAACAATGAGAAAAGAGGTTAAACATGAAAACTAGAGAACTTTAGGAATGCTTTTCAGGAAACTGATGGTACTGATGGTGTTGTTTTTTTCTCCTTTCTGCCATGAAATAGTTTTGTTAGTATTTTAAAGATTCTTAGTGTGTTTGGAAGTGTTTCCCTAATGTTTTCTATATATTGAAAAATATGTGCTGTGTGCTAAGACAAATATTTGACTCATGTTAGATGTGAAAGGTACCTGCTCTAAATAAGCAAAAACTTGTAGTTAATTGGGACTCAGACTCATTTATGTCTAAATGTAATATTCACATTTCTTTGCTCTCAACTTCTGTATATATATTTTGTCTAGTTAGAATGACTCTCAATCATTGAAAGACTTTGTATACTCATGGTTACAAACTTTTAAAGTGAAAGGGTATAGGGTAGATTAAAATCAGCCAAGGGAAGAGGTGCATAGGGCAGGGTGCATGAGCAGGGAACTTCCAGTTGCCCTCTTCCAATGGAGCTGTGCATTTGGTGTTTACTTCTTCCAGTGATAATGTAAGATAGTAAGTGTGGAGAATTGTGAACCAAGGATGCACCAGAGTTTTCCTCATGGCCGGGTCATGTACACATTGTGGCTGATGTCACCATAGTTACTACGAGACTGATCCTAGACTCTAGTTCCTCCAGATCAGTGGTTCTTAAACTTCTTGATGCTGCGACCCTTTAACGCAGTTCCTAATGTTGTTGTGGACCCCCCCCCCCCAACCATAAAGTTATTTTCATTGCTACTTCATAACTGCAATTTTGCTACTGTTAAGAATCAGGTGACCCTGTAAAAGGGTTGTTTGACCTGAAAAGGGGTTGTGACCCACAGATTAAGAACCGCTGCTCTAGATGGTGAGCTGATAATTGTATGATGCAGACACTACACTCTAAATGACACTCTAAATTACCCTAACTATAAACTCAAAAACTTACTTGACTTACTACTCCCTTAAAAAAGCAAAAGAGGGCTGAGCCCCGGTGGCGTAATGGTTGTGCGCGGGACTGTGGCCCACCTCTGGAGAACAGTGATGCCCGCGGCCCGCCCCCCCCCCCCCCCCAAAAAAAAAAAAAGAAAGAAAAAGAAAAAGGAATTACTCAATGTCCTTTAGACAATTGACAACTTTTGTACTATGTTGTTTGTATTATTGCCCATAAAAATCCAGGAGAAAGTATAGGCATCTGCTTTTGCAGGCACCCGGGATGGTTCCAGCACCCCTCAGGGGGCAGTACCACTCACTTTGAAAATATCTGGTGTAGACCACCTGGTGTGGCTTACTTAAAGTCCCTAGGTAACAAAGACACTGCTGTGACACAGGCTATTCCAAGAGTTTACAAACTACCTCCCAGAAGCTGAAGTAAATCGCACGATCAATTTACTGCACATGCTCATTTCAGCATTCCATGTAGTTCAAGTTATTTACTAATATATATATATATATATATATTTTTTTTTTTTCCTGAAAGTCAGACTTCTAGTCTACCTGAAGGCATGACCCTTGTTTATTTCACTCTTGTCTTCATCCCTCATATGCTTCAGGACCTAGCAGAGTCTTGAAAATGAATAACTATCTTGGGTGTGAGAGAACCAGAATGACTGTATCATGTACTTTTTGTTTTTGTGAAAGATATCTAAGATTTTGTCATTCTATCTACAAGCCTAATTTTAAAAATACATATCACTATTGCTTTAAATTGTTAGTCGAAATTATTCTTATCACATTTTGTTTTGCAAAAAAACCATAAGTTGAATTCTTTTTATTATTTCCTCAGGGTCAATGTTGTTCTTTTATCAGAAATAATGAGTTTTTTTTGTGTATGGCTTAAGAACGAGACAAAAGAATTTGGATTATCCAATTTGAAGAATGTTTATAAGCAATAGTAAACATCTTTTAATATAAAACTAATTCAAAGATGGTTGAAAAATTTGGGGGGGGGGAGAGGGGAAGGGAACCAAAAAGCAGCACAAATGAAAACTGAAAGATCCAAACCAGAACACAATTGTCTTGCTATAGAAATTATCATATGTATTTTTCAATATTTTCTTTTAGTATTTTTCTTGTATAGTTTTTAAAATAATTGTATTCACAGCATGCATGTTTTTTCACTTTGCTATCATTTTTATAACCATTTCTGGTAGTTCAGAGTAGTATAAATTTACCCTTTTTGGCATTTATATTTAATAGTTACTAGTGATGCTCAGGAGTTTCCTGTGTTAAGGCCTCAGTGTGGTGAATTAATCTTGGATGCTTGAGGTGGCTCAGTGGAACCAGTAGGGTTTAGTAGTTTAGAGCCAGACTGTTCCACAATTATTTTTTCCGTTTACCCAACCTATGACTTGTCTCAAGTTACTTAGTCTCCCTGCCTTGTATACATAGCCTTGTATATATTAGGTAGTATGTAATATATATGTTAATGATGAAGACGATTGCAGTGTTCACTGTGCTCTGAATCTTTTTAACTAAACTTAGAATATTTAACTAAACTTAGAATATTTCCAATTCCTAGGCGTTACTGAATGTTAAGTGTGATGGAAAATGCTGCTGGGATAAAAGGCCCCTGACAGGGCACACCTTGACAACTCTGGAGCACAGCTTTATTCTGCAACACGACATTGCCTTCAACTTGATTTCAACTGTCAGGCTCCAAAAAACGTATCATTTCCTCCAAAAATATCAAGTATTGGAGGAAAATTAGTAATGGCATAGGTGATAGTTGAGTGAATGACATACATGGTCACTATGTTTATAGTCTGAGTTCTATTGTTCTTTTTAACTAAAAAAAAAAAAGCAAACAAAAAGACTACTCTTTCCCAAACAAAACAAACCACACCACTGCCTTGGAGTGCACACCAACTCAGAGGATTCCCAAGACTTTCAATTCTTAAGGAAGCAGATAGTCTCATTTTTCTCCCAAGCAGTAGCTGTTCGGTTTGAATTGTTGCTCTTGTATTTGACAGTTAATGTCCAATGAATTTCTTTGCCTCCAGAGCTGTTAATTTCCTACTTTCATCGGTTTGATTCCAACTCATAGTGACCATGTGAATAGGGTTTCTGTGGCTGTAATGTCTACTAGAGCATTTAGCTTCATCTTTTTTCCCCAAGGAGCGGCTTGTGTATTTGAAGCAATCACCTTGCAGTTAGCAGCACGAAGTTAGTTTCATAGTGCCATTGGGGATCAAATTGGTCTTTTTATCACCCCTCAAATTATGCAGTTTACTTTGTTTAGTAGAGTTAACAATACAAGAGGAACTGGAAGATAAGCATTTTCAGTTCTGCTTCCTTGTGATATTTATTAATTGTAGGATCTTGTGCAAATCACTTATCTCCTTTAAATGTTTCCTCATCTATTAGCATTAATCTTCCCTCTCTCAGAGATAGCATGATGATTAGAGAATTTTTTTGTGAAGTTGGGATGATACAATGAAGTCATGATATCCAAATGGAAACTTTTCATTCATATAAAAACATTAGTGAGAGAATATATGCAGAAATCTTTATACAGTGTTCTGGACAACCATTCCTCAGTAAAAGATTACTTTTTGTCATTGTTTAGAAGATGTTTTGTATGTAAGGTTAGCTCCTTATATTTAGGTTGTTAAATGGTTTATGACTACATTATAAAATACCTTACGGATATATTGAAAGTATTTTCTCCCCTTCTGTTTGTGTTTCAGACTCCTGGGAGAGTTGGTTCTCAAGGTTCTGATTTAGATTCATCAGGAACTCCTATAAACACAGATGTCAATAATGAAAGCTCTTCAGAGGTATGAAAGTTAAATTTAATAATAGAATTCAATTTAAGGGAAAGTTACCAATATTTAGAGTTACAAGTTGGCAACTTAAATTGTCTTTTGTGGGAAAAGTTTCCACCATTTTACAAATTGAAATATGACTTTTGAATCATATTTTCTTAGTCTTGAGAAAGTTTGTTAACACTGAAAAAATAATACTGTGTTGTCAATTTGTTTTTAATGTTGATGTATCATCGTAATGAAGGTTTCTTTTCAAATTACTCATCAAGAAAAACTGGTCAATTATCAAGTTATTTGTATGGACTGAGGATACACTTAACTAATGAAAAGTTAAATTATAAAATGTATACCGTTAGTCTTTGTATCTGTGGGTTTTTCCCTTTTACCAAAAAACAACCTTGGAAACAAAGCCCCAAACTCACAGTCATCGAATTAGTTCTGACCTATAGTGACCCTATAGGGCAGAGTAGGTAGAACTGGCCCTCTGGGTTTCCAAGACTGTAAGTCTGTAGGCACAGAAAAACTACTATTGCTCTATGATTGAATCAACTGGCAAGTTCCATCTGCAGCCCAATATATAATTGACTACACTACCAAGACTCCTCTCCCCCACCATGGAATCAACCATTCAAGGATTAAAAATATTCAGGAAACAATTACTCCTAAATACCAATCAAAACAATTCCTCAGAAGCTAAGAGGAAGTGTAGTATTATAGGTAATCTAGAGATGATTTAGGTATTATAGCTAATCTATTTATTTAGGTGTCATAAGTCATCTAGATAGGATTTAAAGGACACAGAGGAATATGTGCACATTATATTCAAATATATGCTGTTTTATGTAAGAGGATTGATTATCTATGGACTTTGGTATTCTCAGTTGTTCTGGAACAATTTCTCAAGAATACTGAGGTTTGATTATACATTATTTATTGACTTTTATAACTTCACAAATGTGAAAATATTTTTATATTTTATAGCTCATATAATAATTAATGGTGAATAATCAAATTAGTTCTTATGATGTGATCTTGCCCAATACTTGATCTTATGAAGTGATCACTGGAGATATAAGTGCTATAGTAAAGTATGGTGAGGAAATCAGGTAGTGCCTGACTTTTAGAAAGAATAGCATATGGGTCCTACAGACTTGTCCTAAAACATGCAGCCATCTAAGTGAGAGGTCAGCTAAGTCCCCATAGAAGAACCGCACCAGCTTGTGTGATCCAATATCAGATGAAAGATTTGTAGTAGAACTTAAATTCTAAGCACTTGGTTTGCAGAAAGCTATGGAAGACAGCAAAAACCCAAAATCTGTTTGTAGAGTTCCCACATGGATTAAGCCTCTGTGGAATGTCCTCAGACATTAGGGATATAAATAGCCTTGCCCTTAGACAGAGTGCACTGGAACGTGGATTACTACATATATTTAAAACCCAAACCAAACTCACTGCCTTGGAGTTGATGCTGGCTCATAGCTGCCATATAGGACAGGGTAGAACTGCCCCAGTGTGTTTGTGTAATTACAATTCTTTGTGGAGTAGAAAGCCATTTCTCTCATGAGTGCCTGGTGATTTTGTACTGGTGACCTTGAGGTTCCCAGTTCAACTTGCAATCACTAGGCCACCAGCACTGCATCTTCTAATTTGTCTACCCTTTGGGCCCATTTTAAATTTGTTCCAGTTTCTATTTTGTGTGTTCTCTTGGATTGAGATCTTTCTGTTTTATTTTGCTGTCCTTATTGAGTGTTTTGTATGATTTTCTTTATATGAAAAATGGGGTAGCAAGTAGAGTAATAGCTCCATAGGGTTATGGCAGGAGAGGCTGTGGGGGCTGAGGGTGGGGTAATAGAGAACTAAATATAATGGGTACAAGAATGAAGAAAAGGTTCTAAAATAGATTGTGGTAATGATTGCACAACCTTTTTAAAATATATTTAAGCCACTGAATTATATTGTATGTGAATTATATGCCAATAAAATTTAAAATATTACTGGAGAAAATAAATGACAGTCTAAAAAATAAGTAACTCAAAAATTTTGAGAACTCAAACTTATTATTATATTTTAATTACATAACTAATAATTTCTATTATAGAGAACAAAGACGAGAGTACATGAATATTACAAAAACACTGCCATTAAGAGATCAACATAATCACAATTACCCTGAAAATTTTTATCAGTTGTTCCTCTTAAGCCCCAGCTGTCATTCACTCTGCCCTTTACTTTCCAATCTTTTGTTAGTAGGCCCGAATAGCTTTTATCTGTTTCTGGGTTTGTCTTTTGTTTTTTCAGTCATTTTATTGGGGGCTCTTACAGCTCTTAGAATATTCAATACTTCATTTGTATCAAGCATATTTGTACACATGTTGTCATATTCACGTCCAGATATTTTCTACTTGACCCCTTGGTCTAAGCTCCTCTTTCCTCCTCTTTTTTTTTTCTTCTCTCTTTTTTTTTTTTAATAAATCATTTTAATGGGGGCCTGGGTTTGTCTTTATGTCCATTTATATTTTTGTTTCATCTCTCTGGTCTTCTGGCTCTCCTTTTTTCTTGTCTTTATAAGTATGTATGCTCATTGTTCAAAGATTTTATAGAGTTGTGAAAAGAAGAAATGTCAGCAGTTGAACTTTATTAAGACCAGTGTAAGGAAATATCTTGAGAAAAAGGTTCCAAACTGTGTTCTTTTTTTTTTTTTTTTGGGGGGGGGGCATCACTGCTCTCTGGTGGTGGGAGTAGGAGGCCCAGCCCCACTGCTGGAATTGAACCTCTGTCTCAGTGGGCCGCAGTCCCACGCACAACCACTACGCCACCGGGACTCAACCCAAACTGTGTTCTTGATATGATTTATGGGCTCAATGTGCTCAGTTTTAATCCAGGAAGAAATAATTAGAAATAATTGTTGCCCTCATTCCCAAAGCAAGCAATACTCTGTGAGCACTGAGAAGTCTGTGGAAATTACTGATAGATATATCTATCCTAATATGGTCATTTCCCTGTTCTATTATATAATTATTTTGTATCTCAATACTCAAATATTTCATACCTCTGATTGTCTTTCATCTTCCGTTGCTTATAGTTTATGTCATTGAAAAAGTAGAACCCATCAGATGAAGGTCTTTCTTTTGCTCCTAAAGCTATATTTGCACATCTGTGATAGTTACATCATTTCATGTCACCTTGATAAATAGGGTTAAAGTGTGGAGTTTAGTCTGTTAATTAGGAATGATGCCTTCTGGTGGGCATGACCTTCTCATTGGAGATTCTGGGACCTTTCTCTCCTTGGAGGTGGGCCACATTCCTTTTCTTTGCTTCATCTTCCTGTGGAGGAGGCACTCAGAGAGCTGGAGAAGTCAGTGCTGAGATGCTTCCACTGGCGCTGGGTCCACTGGACTGTCATCTTTCTGCATTTGGTATTAATTACTGCATGTGCTGTGTGAGACTGAAGAGGAATTTATGGACTAGTATCAGATGTATGGACTTGATCTGGATCGGGCTAGGATGTTTTCTCAATATACAATTGCTTTATGATATAAAGCTCTCTGTTGCACATATGAGTGTCTGGGATTTATCTCTCTAGTTAATCCTGGCTAACACACATGGAAGAGAAGTCTCTTCTCTAGTGGGGGATCATTTTTTCCTCAGTCCTCTAGCTTTTCCTACTTACATGTCAGATGTCATTTCATGTTACTTTATTTATCCCCTTCCTTGCTCACTGAATTCTGCCCACTCTGGCCTTCTTTTCCTTCCCTAAACAAAAATAATCTAGTTCAGAATCTTTCACTTGTTCTGTCTGCCTAGAAGAGCTTCCTTCTAGTTCATTGAATGGCTCCTTTTCTTAAAAATCCATGGAGTCGACTGAGCCCTAGTGGTGTAGTGGTTGTGTGTGGGACTGCAGCCCACTGGGTTGGAGGTTCAATTCTAGCAGCACTCTCCAGGAGCAAGGCTGGGCCTCCTACTCCCACCCCAGGAGGCAGTGATGCCCCCCAAAAAACAAACAAAAAATTAAAAAAAAATTAAAAAAATCCTTGAAGTCTCAGGTCAATTTGTCACATCTTTAGAGAATTTTTCCATTTAAAGTTCTTCAGAAATAATATCTATCAGGCTTGTTGGTTTTGCCTTAAGTTGTCACACAGATTAGGTAATATGTAGATTACTATAACTTTTCTTCTCTAGTGCTAAGTCACTCTCTACTCCACTCTTCCATTTGAATTTATTTTTTTTAAAAAGTTTTTTAGGCTGAGCCCCAGAGGCGTAGTGGTTGTGTGCAGGGACTGTGGCCCACTGGGATGGAGGTTCAATTCCAGCTCACAGGAGCAAAGGCTGAGCCTCCTACTCCCAACACCAGAGGGCAGTGATGCCTAAAAAAATAAAAGTTTTTTAACCAGTTCTTAAGAATTCCATTTTCCTGGACAAAACCCAAATAAGTATCATATAAGTCTTATTGTAGATACTGATATTCCTTTTTATAGTAAATTTTTTGAACTTATTTCTGGGATAGATGCTGTGCCTGTGCACTTCTTGGAACCATATTTTGTATGCCGTTGGTAATGATTATAATTTTTTCAAAATTAATATATCAAATATTTATTGTGTGCCAGACACTGTTTGGGATCTGTGTTAAGTCTGGTTTACTAGAGAAACAAATTCAGAGACACTCATTAGTGTATAAGAAAGTGCTTTATACCAAGAAGTAATTATATATCCAGTAATTATATAACCAGAACCCATCCCACCCCTGTCCAAGTCAAGTTCACAAGTGCTATATTTTTAAGCTCTAAGCCCCCTTTCTGACTATGCAGTCACATGTAATGATGCAGAATGCAGGAGTATCACAGATTGATTGATGCAAAGTTTTGTGGTTGTTGGAAACAATAAGGTTGTTGGAAACATGGCAGGACTCATGTAGCTTTGTTTGGCCAGCAAGTAACAGAATCAGGGAAGAGATAGAGGAAGGTTCCCAGGGCCCTCTTTATGAGAAGGCCACACCCACAAGGATTCACCAGCAGGCTGTGACTTGATTGATAGTTGAATACCTCCCCAAATCATCAAGTTGGCAAAATTATGTAACTACCATATATGCCATAGATACAGAAAGAAAGGGGGGAGCCAATAAACCCAAGGACAAGAGGAAAACAAGTGCTCTAAAATAGATGGTGAGGAGGGCGTAGGATGCCTGGTGGGGCGTGATCAAGTGCAGTGTAACCAAGAGGAATTAATTAAAGTCGAATGAAGGTCAAAATTTGGGACAAGAGGGACAAGTAATAGGACAAGAGGAAAGTAAAAGAAAATAGAAGAAAGAAGTAGGAGGTAAAGAACATTTACAGAGGACTAAATATAGGCATGTACATATGTAAATATATATATATACACACACAATGATAGGGAGCTAGACCTATGTACAAATATTTATATGCCAACTATTAAGGTAGCAGACGGACTTTGGGAATTTACTCAAGTATACTTCCTCAATGCAAGAACACTTTTTTCTAATAGCCTGGTATTCTGTTGTGCTCAGCTTCCCTACATAATTGCTGAAGACAAAATGGGTGCATAAACAAATGTTGTGAAGAAAACTGATGGTGTCAGACTATCAAAAAAATGTAGCATCTGGGGTCTCAAAAACTTGAAGATAAATAAGTGGCCATCTTGTTGAGAAGCAATCAGGCCCACATGAAAGAAGCACATAAGCCTGTGTGATCATGCAATGTCACTTGGATCAGGTATCAGACATCAAAGATCCAGAACAAAGAATCATATTGATATGAATGAGGGGGAGGGTGGAGTGGACATCTAATGCCCATCTGTGGACAGTTGGACATACCTTCACTGAAGGGTCACAAGGAAAAGAAGAGCCAATCAGGGTGCAGTATAGTACTGAAAAACCATACAAATTTCCTCTAGTTCTTTAATGTCTCCTCCCCCCTCCCGCTATCATAATCCCACTTCTACCTTAAAAATCTGGGTAGACCAGAGCATTTACATGAGCACTGATAAGAGCTGGGAACACAGGGAATCCAGTACAGATAAATCCCTCAGGACCAAAAAAACATCCCCAAACCAAAAAAAAAAAAGTCCCCCCACCCCCAACACCCCTCAAGACCAATAATGAGAGTATTGATACCAGGAGGGTAGAGGGAAGGTGGGGGGAAGGGTAACCTGTCAATGATTGACAAATTAGTCCACCCTTCAGGGGGATGAACAAAAGAAAAGTGGGTGAAGGGAGATGTCAGACAGTGTAAGACATGACAAAAATAATACTTTATAAATTATCGAGAATTCATGAGGGAGGGAGGGAAAAATGACCTTTCAAGTAGCAAGAAAATGATGATGTCAACATATGTACAAATGTAATTCACACAATGGAAGGGTGTATGGACTGTGATAAGAGCTCTAAGAGCTCCTAATAAAATGATTTTAGAAAGTGAAAATCAACTTTATTCATCTGGAAAATAAAATTCAAGCAATTTTTAGAAAAATAAAAAAGTAGTGAAAAGTTTTAATGTGGTGGAAGTTATATTTCTGTGGGCAGAAACAGGCAAACACACAATGAAAATGTGCACTGGTAGACAGTTGATATTACTGGCGCGGGGGGGGGCAATCTGGGAAAGGGAGATAGAAGTGTTTTTGACTGGTTGTAATTTAAAGTATGTTTCCCAGAGAAGACTTCTGTGAGAGAACATTAAGAACTAGCTAAGACTTCTGTGAACAAGTAGCGACATTTGAAGGAAGTGAGAGAGTGAGTTTCAGGGTTTTCTAGGGCAAGTGTGTCCCAGACATATGGAACAAGTGCAAAGCCTCTTTAAAGAGCAGTCAGGGAGCCAGCCTAACTGTAGCCCAGTGAGGGAGGGCAGATTGCCGCTAGCTCAGAAAGATATGTCTTTGAGCACTAAGCTGCACCTGACACAAGCAATGGTATTTTCAATTGCCTTATGGATGTGGAAGCTGGACAATGAATAAGAAAGAGGATGAATAAGAAGAACTGATTTCTTGAATATTGGTGTTGGCAAAGAATATTGCAGGTGAAATGAATACTCGAAGAACAAGCAAATATATCCTGGAATTTCAACTAGAATGCTTCATAGAAAAAGTGAAGGTGGTAAGACTTTTTCACACTTACTTTGGACATGTTATCAAGAGATACCAGTCCCTGGAGGAAGGTATAGTACGTGGTAAAATAGAAGGTCAGTGAAAAAGACGAAGATGCTCAAGGAAAAGGATTGACACGGTGGCTGCAACAATGGGCACAGCCATAACAGGAGAGTAGTAGGCAGTGTTTTGTGTATGAGGTTGCTGACAAATATTTGCTCTGAGGGAGGTGGGAAGCCATTGGTTAGCTCTAAACAGGGGAATGACAAAGATTTATTATGTACATTTCTACAAAATCCACTTAAATTGCTGTGTTGAAAGCAGATCGTTTGGGTAGGTATAAAACAAGAACAGGGTTAGATTGCTAATGCAGTGCTCTCTATAGGAAGGAAGGAGCCTTGGTGGTGTGGTGGCTAAGCACTGGGCTGGTACCTGAAAGGTTGGTAGGTCAGAACCATGAGTAATGCCATGGACAGTCGATTTGCACGCCTGCTCCTCTAGCTGGAATTACCTCAGCAGCAATGGGCTTAGTTTTAGTTTATGTGAGACTGCAAATCTCTGTAGACACGAACTGCCACAGCTCTGGGTGGGTGAGGTCTCCAGCCTTTCGGGTAGCCTTTCTGTTGCTGAGCACTTCAACCCACGGACCTCCCAGAGCCGCGGCTGTCCTGGCTAGCAAGGTGCAAACTGTAATTCAGCATTTTCTCTTAGTACTTTTCCATTGGCCTTTGTCTTCTGTACCCATGTGTTCTCAGCACATGGCATAATGACTGGAATATTGTACCTCTACTCCGTATATACTTTTTTCATCGATGATTCAATGACTGTATATAGAAACGTCGTCAAGAGATGAGCAAAATGAAAGGCAGCTTAAAGCTGTGGTGACAAAAATGCAATGATAAATTCTTTTATATCAAAAAAACCCTGCCATCAACTGATATCAAACTCTATAGGACAAAGTAGAACTCCTTACACTTTCAGAGACGGTATATCTTTTCTAGAGCAAAACATTCTCATATTGCTACTGTGTGGAGTAGATGGTGGGTTTGAACTGCTGACCTAGTGGTTAGCAACCCAGCGTTTGACTTTCAGTGCCATCAGAACTCCTTTCTTTTAAAGAAGCGCTACTCCATGGTTCTAGCATATGGGATTTTTGTTGCTTGGAAGATAGCCCATATATTACTTAAAAATATATATATTTTCCTAACCTTCATTCCTTGGACCATCTCCTTTGAAGGCTATTCACAAAAACAATAATGATAGTTAGCATTTCCTACATGTAGCAGATACAAAAAAATGTTTACTTGTGTTTTATTAACTATGCCAAGGCATTCAACTATGTGGATCATAACAAGAGAAGAGTGGGACCTGGAGGACACTTCATTGTACCCATTTGAAACTTGCCAAAGCTTAAGAGACAGGTGTGTGAACAGAACAAGGGAATGCTGCATGCATGGTACAAAATCAGGAAAGGCAGGCATCAGGGTTGGGTCTTCTCATCAAAATTATTCAATCTGTATGCTGAGCAAGTCATCCGAGAAGCTGGATTATATGAAGAAGAATATGGCATTAGAATTAGAGCAGTGGTTCTCAACTTGTGGGTAGTAACCCCTTTGGGGTTGAACTACCCTTTCACCAGAGTTCCCTGATTCATAAAAATAGCATAATTGCAGTTACAAAGTAGCAGTGAAAATAATTTTATGGTGGAGGGATGGTCACGACAGCATGAGGAACTGTATTAAAGGGTCACAATATTAGGAAGGTTGAGAAGCGCTGGGATTAGAGGAAGGCTTATTAACCACCTGTCATATGCACATAACACAACCTTGCTTGCTGAAAGTGAGGAAGTCTTGAAGTACTTGCAGATGAAGATCAATGATATGTAGCCCTCAATATAAAGAAGATCAAAATCTTTACAACTGGGCCAATAGGTAGCACCAAGATAAATGGAGAAAAGGTTGAAGTTGTCAAGGATTTTGTCTTACTTGGGTCTGCAATCAATGCTCATGGAAGCAGCCATCAAGAGAGCAAAAGACTGGTTGCATTTGGTACATCTGATGCACAAGACCTCTTTAGAGTATTGAAAAGCAAGTATGTTACTTTGAGAACTAAAGTGCACCTCACCCAAATCATGGTATGTTCCATTGTCTTGTATGCATGTGAGCGTTGGACATTGAAAAAAGGAAGACAGAAAAAGAATGAATGCATTTGAATTGTGGTGCTGGAGAAAAATATTGAAAATACCCTGGACTGCTTAAAGGACAAACACGTCTGTCTTGGAAAAAGTATAGCCAGAGTATTCCTTGGAGACAAAGATGGCAAGACTTTGTCTTATATACTTTGAACATATATGAGAGACCATCGCCTGTGTTAGGACATCATGCTTGGTAAAGTGAAGGGGCAGCAAAAAGGAGAAAGGCCCTCAAGGAGCTGCATCGCACATGACACATGGGCTCAGGCATAGAAGCAGTTATGAGGATTGTGCAGGAGCAGGCAGTGTTTCATTCTGTTGTGTCAATGATCACTGTGGGTCAGAACTGACTCAACGGCACCTAATAACAGCAACCAGACACTGTGCTGTGTACTTTTCACGTATTATTTCGTTTGACTCATGAGGCCCATATGAAGGTAGTATTCTTGTTATCTCATTTAAGAGATGAGGGAATTGACGTTCCAGGGCCAGATGATCACTGAAGACAAAGCGGGTGCTTAAGCAAATGTAGTGAAGAAAGCGATGGTGCCCAGCTATCAAATGATATAGCATCTGGGGTTTTAAAGGCTTGAAAATAAACAAGTGGCCACCTAGCTGAGAAGCAACAAAACCTACATGTGTGATTATGAGATGTCAGTAGGATCAGGTATCCGACATCAAAGACCCAAATCAAACAGTCATATTAATGTGAATGAGGGGAAGGTGGAGTAGAGACTCAAAACCCATCTGTAGGCAACTGGACATCCCCTTACAGAAGGATTATGGGGAGAAGATGAGCCAGTCAGGGTGCAGTGTAGCAACAATGAAACATACAAATTTCCTCTAGTTCTTTAAAGCTTCTCCCTCCCTCTCCCTTTCCCTCCCCCTATCACCATCCCAATTCTACCTTACAAATCTGGCTAGACCAGAAGATGTACACTGCTGCAGATAAGAGCTGGAAACAGGGAATCCAGGACTGATAAAACCTCAGGACCAATAACGAGAGTAGTGATACTAGGAGGGTAAGGGTAAGGTGGGGGATAAAGGGGGAATGATTATAATGATCTAAACATAGCCCCTTCCCTGGAGGGCAGGGTGGGGAAGGAACAACAGAAAAGGGGATGACGGGAGACATCAGACAGTGTAAGACATGAAATAATGATAGTAATTTATAAATTATCAGGGGTTCATGAAGAGGGAGGGGAAAATGGAGCTGATACCGAGGGTGTAAGTAGAAAGAAAATGTTTTGAGAATGATGATGCCAACAAATGTATTTGACACGATAGATGTATGAATTGTGAAAAGAGTTGTACGCGTCTCCAATAAAATGATTTAAGAAAAAAAAAGCTGTATCAAAGAATTATATTCTTCACTAGGATTTAACCTGTAACTTTCTTAATAAACCATTTAATCCTAATATATAATACATACATATTTTTTTTCTCAAGAACCAATACAGTTGAGCTATCCAGTATTCAAATCTGTCTTATTTTCTTAGTGCTGCTGAAACAGAAATACTACAATAGTAGGTTTAACAAGTGTATGTGTGTTTTCTCACAGTTCAGGAGCTAGATGTTCCAATTCCAGGCATTGTACTTTTGGGAGAGGAGTCTCCATTGATTCTGGCAGAAAAGCCTTACTTCTACATCTCTTCACAGAGATCATTTGTATTCTTGAGCCTGGAGACTGTTGTTTTTGTATAGTGTGATTATTTTCTTTCTTCTGTGTCCCATGTACTCTTTTATATAATCATGGGAGCAATTGAAACACACTCTACTCTGATGTCCTGGAGAAGGACATTGTGTTTGGTAAAGGAGTGGGGCTGAAAACAGGAGCAAGGCCCTCAAGAAAATGGATTGAAACTATGACTACAAACAATGGGCTCCTATAATTGTGACGGTGGTGCAGGACTGGGCAATTTTTTATTCTGTTTTGCATAAGGTCACTGTGGGTTGGAACAGACTCCTACATGTCACCTAAAAACAACACAATGGTTTGATCTCAATAACGTAACAAAGAAAATTCTATTCCCAAATGGGATGACATCCACAAGTATGGGTAGAGGGATTCACATTAATGGTACATACTTTTTGGGGACACAGTTCCATCCATAATAAAACCTCAGCCTACACTGTAATCTTTGTCTTGTTTTGCCACATTTTGAAACCTTCGTTGTACACTTCTTCTTCCTTGTTCTTATCCTAAGTGACTTTGGTGACCAAATGAACGTTCACTCTTACCAGTGTTGCTTATCTGAGAGTGTTACCTTCAAAGTAAGAGATGAGCTAACAAAAAGAATAGTCATATTCCAACTAAAGCAACTGTCATTAAAAAACATCTCATCAATAGGGATTGACAGTATAAGACCTAGGTAAGAATTTTAGAGTTTCTGGGTTTAGAGTCAAGCACAGATGGCAGAATTCATGTCTGCTAGCCACAAGGTTTGTGATTTTGAATATACCTAGAGACTCCTTAGGAGATAGGCCTGACAGTCTGAAGAGTCATAGCTTGAAAACCCCAAGAAGCAGTTTTACTCTGCTTATATGGAACTACCATTAATCAGAATCAACTGGCTAGTATCTGAAGACAGCAGCCCTTTAATTACACTTTTTGTCTGGTACTTTTCATCTTTTCACCTTTGAAAATTTCCCTAAGCACACGAAACATAAGAGCCCTGTTAGTGCAGTAGGGTAAATGTTCAGTTGTTTAACTGCACTGCTCCCGGGAGAGAGAGATAGGCTAGTCAGATTCTGTAAAAATTCTCAGTGACCGTATGGCACAGTTGTATTCAGCCGTATAGGGTCGCTGTGAATCAGAATTGATGGTCGTGAGCTTGGTTTAGACCAGAGGTTCCAAAATTTATATTGTCTACTGTTCTCTTAAAAAAAAATTCCTCATGACCTCCCTAGCAATGAAAACCTTTTGTACTCCAGCCCAGAATTCAGTATAAAGTGTAGGTATCTGCTCTTACAATGCCCTTAGATCATTCCACACACCACCGGTGGGGGTGGGGGGGGGGGCTGTGGCGCCCACTTTGGAAAACTATGGTTTAGACTAAAAATAGAGTAAATATAATAATTGTTCTGTTTGTGTTCACATATTTCCATTGTCTGATGTTATAATTTGTTCTAGAAATATATTTTTGTATATGCTCCTAAAAGTTATTATTTCACAGGGTTTCATCTGCCCATTATGTATGAAAAGATGTATAACAGCTATTGATTTGTCGGAGCATTACCAGAAAATGCATGCTGAAAATGAAGCCGGAAGACAGGAACTCCTTAATGACTCCAGTGTCGCTGTGGGTCCTGTATAATTTGTTTTAGTAGCTTGGTTATGGGGTAAAGCTCAAAATATCTGTTTCTCCTTGCTTTGGTGTTGCTTAACTTTTTATGCTGCAAGGGATATGGATTGCTTTAATTATGCATGTTTAAAGGAGGTTCAATAAGGGAAAAGGCTCTTGGAAGTGGGCTTGGCTCTTATGGTCTGTAACTATCTTTTGGTAAATTTGTAAGTAAATATAAACATTTCAGTTAATATTTTTCATATTTTTTCATGAGCAGTGAAATATGATAGTTTATTCAAGGATTTGTTATATTTTTACTATATAGTTAATGCTTTATTTATGAATGTATTGAAATGCCATAAGTTAAATACTTTTTTCACTTGGGAAAATACATAGCTTTATAACCTCATTGTTCTAGTTTCTCAATCTTAGTTTTCTCTTCCCCTGACTTAAGAGATGTTACCATTCCAGAATGATTATTTTTCTGTACTGTGAGGTTAGTGAATATCTAAGGCTAGGGTAAGAGGTAGAGTAGGAGTGTTATGGGGTAAAGCTCAAAATATCTCTGTTTCTCCTTGCTTTGGTGTTGCTTAACTCTTTATGCTGCAAGGGATATGGATTGCTTTAATTATGCATGTTTAAAGGAGGTTCAATATGGGAAAAGGCTCTTGGAAGTGGGCTTGGCTCTTCTTATGGTCTGTAACTATCTGTAACTGTCTATTGCCTATTTTCAGGCTGAAAAAAGTCTTGGATAAGCATGAGACTTTTTTCCTTCAATAATCAGTGCGGTATACCAAAAACAGAGACAACAAGGCCTTTTTCTATTATAAATTTTATAAAAGAATGAAACTTTTATGTATCATCGAAGGACCAAAATAGACTTTTGGTGCCTCATTTATGTACATTAGATAAATATCTCACAAACTCACTTATTTAACTTATTTATTAAATACCTCTTAGCTGCTTAGCATTTTGTTAAGTGTGGGAGATGAAAATATGAACCGGATCTGTCCTCTATTCTAGGAAGATATAATATAGATATTATTTGCTTGATATAGTGGAAGCACAAAGAGTACCATGGTAAAAGTTAGTTCAACATGAGAAGAACTCAGAAAAAAAATGAGAAATTTTCTTTTAATTAAAGAAAACTTGCTCCAACAAGTCCAAGTGTTAAATTAATCATATAAAGGTTAAACTTATAGCTGCCGTCAATTTGAGCTAATTGAACTCTTAGAAAAAGACCCTATTACTTTTAATGTTAAGTAATCTGGCTTTTTTTTTTTTTTTTTTTTTTTAGTTTGGTGAGAAATTTAAATGATTTAGAGAAGTAATTACAGATGGCTATTTTTAGTGTTTTCATTTTGGCTGATTGTATGTCTTTGGAAGTCACCTCTCAAGCAAAATTTGTACCCTAAAAATAATTAAAAATAATAAACCATAGATAAAAAATAGTGTTTCTATTAGCTTTGGTTGACTAGTGAAACAAATTCAGTGACACTCTTATCTGTGTGTAAGAGAGCGCAGTCCAAATCAAGTCCCTAAGTTTGATACTGGTCCATAAATCCCTCTTTAGACTCATACAGCTACACACCATGATGGAGAACGCAGGAAGACCACAGACTGGTTGGGTGCAGTTTATTGTGGAGTCAATGGTGGTGGAAGCATCACAAGGCTCTAGCAAGTCCCAGTGTGGCTCTGGCAGCTCTTCAGTGTGATTGGTCAGCAGGAAGGTGAAGCAGAAAGAGTGTGTGGCTTGTCTCTTAAGAAGAAAGAGGAAGGGGCTGGCCTTAAGAACCATTTATCTGGTTACCCTCCAATCAGACTGCAACCTGTCAGGCTAAACTCCGCCCATATATTCATATGGGAGCCATGTTGGCCAAAAAGCTTAACTATTACAGGGTTTTTTAATATGTAGGATTGTCCTGCTCACAGGAGCAAAGACTGGACCTCCTACTCCCACCACCAGGGCAGTGATGCCTAAAAAAAAAAATAAAAAAAAAAAAAAAAATGTAGGATTGGTATTACCAAGTCCATAAACTTCAAAGTGACATAGTCTCTTCATGAAACTTATTTAAACACTCATTCTGAGTATCTAAACACAAGTAGTTGCAATAAGGATGGTAAGAAGACAAAATGTTTAGGGTTAATATTTTATTAGCGGTAAGACAGATGGGGAAGGACTTAGGTACCCTTAGGTATTCAGTTCTGTGAAATATAGATGGTGAGAAAAGGAGCTTAAGTTTCTGATTGGTTGTGTCTGAGTGTCTTGTTGGATCAAGATAGGATGTCCCAGCACTCCTGTGTGCCCTTTTAATTTTGTATCAGTGACGGAAGCATTTTTAGAACTGCAGTGTAGTTGATGAAGTTAAAAAAAATCATTCTTGTTAACTTTGCATTAGCAGAGTTGTCTTTGGTGATATTTTGACTACATTCTTGCTAATCAGTATTATATCTTCAATTTAACCAGTGAACCTGAATACTATTTAGAATATGAAATGTTCCTGCAGAATAGGGTATGAGAATATCCTTGTGGATTAGGGAGAAAAGCTAGGGCTAGTAGTATTTCCAGTATTGATGTCTGTTTATATTTTTTAAAAGTAAGATTTTAGAGTAAAGACCTCCTTATAACCCCGAGGCTTTTACAATCTTGCACTCGCATTTACAGGAGGGGACAACTCTTTCATTGGCCATTAGAAAATTTTAATTTAAATAATGTAAAGAGTAGTTTAAAATTGATAAATTTTTAGTGGCATATTGGGTTAATAATGATGGAATATTATATAGTATTTAAAATACTACCAACAATTTGAAGGACACAGAAATTGGATAAAGAATTTTCTATCACACCAAGAGACAATTGAGACAAGAACTTTTATTTTTAGTTTGTAAATGAATATTGCAGTCAGATATCCAGATAATGTAAACTTTGATCTTATCCGGTTAATCATTAATTTAGTTTTAGGAAACAGATTTTGGAATATATTTTGCCTTGTCATTTTTTTGGAAGGCTGAGACTGTATTTTATCACTTTATGTTTGCTACAGAACTATAAAAGTGCTTGAAGGTGTATGATCAGTGAATTTTTAATAAACGAAGTTACTAAAAATTGTCAGGTATCAGGGTATTTCTTAAGGAAATGATTTCAAGGATGTCTCCTTTAGTCTGCATGAGTGTAGCAGAAAGAACAGGAGTTTTGTCCAGTATTCTTTTTTTTTGGTTTTTTTTTTTGGGCATCACTGCTCTCCGGCGGTGGGAGTAGGAGACCTAGCCCCACTGCTGGAATTGAACCATCGTCCCAGTGGGTCGCAGTCCCGCGCACAACCACTACGCCACCGGGGCTCAGCCCCAGTATTCTTATGTATCTCTTGCTCAGCTAGTTGTGACTTTGGGAAAGGCTATGAGTCAGGATTTACTTGAAGGCAATGAAATTTCGTTAACTCTTCTATAACATGGATAAAATAATGATACTCAAGAACAATTTTTGATATTTAAATGAGATAATATAGGGAAAGTACCTGACACATGGTATGGACTCAGTAAATTGTAAATATTATTTATTCTATTGCTCCATTCTGCATCTAATAATGTCGGGTTACATGAGGTGCAATTGACTCAATCATATTGGCTTTAATTTTTAAAAAATATATCATTGTTACTCATTTTTTTCATAGAAATTAATTTGTTGTCAAGACTCAAAGCCAAAGCTTACAAAAGGTTATTTATCCTTACTAGATATGAAAATTTAACATGTTATAGATAACTTAAGGAAAAAAGTTATAACCCAAGAAGTTGATTTTATGAATGTAGCCCAACATTTTATGAATTATAACTCCAATTTTGTAAAACATGATCTACATCAGTATCTTGATAAAAAGGTAGTTGATGTTTTAAACAATATGAGAATGTATGAATAATTATTTTCTATATATTATGGGACTACACATGAATTTTAGGTTTTTACAGTGTTAATTGTTAGGGAAGTGTATTCAATAGAGAACTTTTCAACCATTTTAGATTTCTGATCTATTTGGTAGTTATTATTTACTTGAGTCTTGATAGCAGTAGGTTATATATATAAAATACTCTCACCCCGCCCTGACTCCTGGTAATCAGGATGCTTCGTCTGATTAATTTTTCTTGATAGAAGATTGGAGAAGACATTATTTTAACACTAGAAAGAATATCTAGAGAAGAGAGGATATGATGCAAAACTTCCCAACTTGACTTGTTTCGATTCTTCTATTAGAATCCCGTATCCCCGCTTCTAATTTATTCAATCTAAGAAATGCTTGTAAGGGTTTTCTCTGTTTTATAACTTCAACCTAAGAAGATAGTGAAATACTTTTGCACAATATCAAAATTTAGAGTTAATACAATCATTTTAATTTATCTAACGACACTATTGATTTGAAAAGACATTTGACTTATTTCATAATATGCAAATTATTATTTTTCAGTATTCAGTGCTATTATGAAGTATTTGTCCACTTCTTTCTATAGGGCTTCATATGTCCCCAGTGTATGAAATCTCTTGGATCTGCTGATGAACTTTGCAAACACTATGAAGTGGTTCATAATGCCGGTCAGGACTCGAGTCATGGAGGAGAGGCTAATCTTGCTCTGAAGCGGTACAGTCTAATTTTTTAAAAAAATATAATCTTGTTATGGAATTGTATATGTGATTTTTTTAAATCTTGAGCAACCTGTTTATGAACATAGCAATATTTGTATATTATTCATTTAAAAACCATCACCATTTGTCCTGACCTTTCTGTTAGTGTAATTTACTCAATCCGTGATCAAAAAAGAGCATATGTTTTTAATGTAGATTGTAAGTTATCAATGACAAGTTTGAATTATACATTCTGACTCACAAATAGTGATAGACTTTGTTTAGATGATCTTGTAATAGATTGCTAAAATGATACATTTAGCCAGTCTTTAGAATGTAATAATTAATTTGAAATGTTTAATTTATGAACACCAATAAAAAAGTACACTCAAATTATGATTCTTGTTAATTTTGCCTGAACATTTTGAGAACATAGACTAAAAATGTGATCATCTGGAATAGCTTCAAATGGAACTCTGGTTTTCTTCTGCTGTTTAGAGAACTCACCAGTTCACTCCTTTTTTTTTTAACCCTTTCTAAAGCTTAGTTTCGTTCTGCTTGTAAAACATAATTTTTCATTCACCTCTTAAAAAGAAAATCCTGGTTTGTTAATCTTCTATCAAACAAAGGACAACATTAAAAAATTATTGTGAGAATATAACTTTGTGGTTGAAATATGTATCAAGATTCTTCAGAGAAAGAACACACATAAAAAGGGAGCTTCATAGGAAAACAAGCTCCTGGGAAAGTCCCATATTTCTAAGATCTTTTTATATGTATTTCTTTTAAAATTTAGTCTTAATAAAGTGTGACCTGGCTCCGCTGAAAGTTTTTAGTTCAGCCCAGCAGTCTGGAATTTCAGGCAGGATTTTATGCTTTCTTCACCAGAAACTGGGTTTTACTCTTGAGATCTTTAAATGATTGAAAAAATGGCTATTTATATATATATTAGAGTAACTTACTTTGTTTAGACTCAACTAGTTATAGATGCTAACATCTATAAAACATCTTTCCAGCAGCATAGCATATTTGAACTAAATAATGAGGTGCTAACTATATCCTAGTTAAGTTGACACATAACCATTATAGTCCACTCCATTTTAACTGAACATCATGCACATCTTAACTATGCTGCATCTTCAGATAAAGACAGTGTAAAACCACACATCAACTTCATATGGTACAAGTGCCCTGCATATAACTGAAAATGCATTAACCCTTTCCCTCGAAGAATGTCCAAAATCACTCATCTTTTTACTCTAATGTAACTTATATGCTGTACTAGAAAGTTAGCTGTTATTGCTATTTTTATATGATATATATATATACACATATACACACAAACTAAAAAAAAAGTAGTGCATTGGATATGCTGGGTCATAAGTCTCAAGTGGCTTAGAGTAACTCAGTAACTCAGTAAATGGGCCAGCATTAAAATTTGCCTCCAGCTGTCTAAAGGCTCACAAGGCTTTGTGTCTCTTCTTGTTAGAAGAGGGGCTGGACACAACAAATTTCCCTTCACCATAATATGGATATCTAGAATTATCCCAGGCTCTGAATCCTTATAAACTTCACTGAGTTAGAAGAACCCTGTATGTTTTTATTAGATTCATTTACTACCACCTGACATGCAAATGTTTGCTAGTAACTCTAAAGTAGTTGCTATTTTTTGTTCACTAGGTCTGATCAGGCTCTTTTATCAATGTAATGAATTTGTATGACTCCTTGTGGAAGGGTTGATTAGTTTTCATGTGGACCAAATTGTGACATAGACCTGGAGAGCTGATATACTCTTAGAGTTGGACAGTGACGTTGTATTGGTGGTCTTGCCAGTTAAACAAAAGAGTTGTTTGTGTTCTTTTCTAATATGTATCAAGTAAAAAGTATTTTTCATATCAGTAGCTACATATACCAAGTGCCAAGCGATGAAACCACATCTAGAACAGAAACTGCAATTGAAGTTACCATCTGGTTCAGTTTATATGATAAGTTCAGTGTAGCAAATGTGGTCCTTCTAGCTATAATCATTATAATTTCTACCAAACAACAATGTGGGCTACACAGAAGGGGTTATTATGGCCATCCAATGGGATTGGATAGCTTGATTATACTGTTAATATGGTTAGGGTAGAACCATACAAATGAAGTGTATGGAGCCCTAATGAAGGAAATTGATTGGTTTGGCATCCCACTAACCATAAGATGAACCATCCAAGAGGCAGAAAGAGGGATCTCATGACTACCAAGAATGAAGAGCCAGGAGTGGAGTACATCCTCTGGACCAAGGATCCCTATGCTGAGAACCTGCTACATCAAGAAGTCACATAGTGATAATGCAAGAACACTTTGTTCTATTAAATTGGCATTCCATGATGCTCACCTTCCCGACAAGATCACTGATGACAAATGATGTGTGCCTAGACAAAAGTGGTGAAGAAAGCTGATGGTGCCTGGCTATCAAAAGATATAGCCTCTTGGGTCTTAAAGGCTTGAAAGTAAATAAACATCCATCTAGCTTGGAAGCAACAAAGCCCCCATGGAAGAAGCACATCAGCCTTTGTGACCACGAGGTACCATAATGATCAGTTATCAGGCATCAAAGAACTAAAAATCATATCATTGCGTGCAACCTTCTGATAGTGCTGAAGACAAATATGTCCATTAGCAAATGTGGTGAAGAAAACTGATGGTGCCTAGCTATCAAAAGATGTAGCCTCTGGGGTCTTAAAGGCTTGAAAGTAAACAAGCGGCCATCCAGCTTAGAAGCAAAGAAGCCCACATGGAAGAAGCACACCAGCCTGTGGGACCACAAGGTGTTGAAGGGGTCAGGTATCAGGCATCAAAGAACTAAAAATTATATCATTATGAATAAGGGGAAGTATAGAGTGGGGACCCAAAGTCCATCAGTAGGTTAAGTGACATCCCCTTACAGAAGGGTTGCAGGGAGAAGACCAGCCAGTCAGAGTACTGTATAGCAATGATGAAACATGCAACTTTCCTCTAGTTCTTACATGCTTCCCCTGTGCCCTGCCCCCCTCCCCCCAATCATGATTCCAATTCTACCTTACAAATGAGGCTAGACCAGAGGATGTACACGGGAACAGATAGGAACCGGAAACATGGAGAATCCAGGACAGATAATCCCTTCAGGACCAGTGGTGAGAATGGTGATACTGGAAGAGTGGAGGGAAGGTGGAGTAGAAAGGGGAAATCTATTATAAGGATCTCCATATGGCCTCCTTCCTGGGGTATGGAGAACAGGGAATTGAGTGAAGATAGACATCAGTCAGTGTATGGTATGGCAAAATAATAATTTGTAAATTATTCAGGGTTTGTGAGAGAGAGGGGAGAAGGGAGAAACAGAGAATACAAGGAGCTCATGCCATTGGCTTAAGTGGAAAGAAAATGTTTTGAGAATGATGACAACAAGTATATAAATGTGCTTTATATACCATGGGTGGATGTATGGATTATGACGGGAGTTGTATGAGCCCCCAATGAAATTATTAAAAAAAAGAAGTCACAGAGAATGAGAACTTGAGCAAGCCAGGGAGCAAGAGCACTGTAATACAGGTGATAGTAAAAGATGGTGAAAAGCAATAATAGCAAAATAAGGCGAGCAGGACATGCCGCAGTGGGCCGACTGGCCCACAGAACAAGAAAGCTGAGTGCTTTGGGGGGAGAAGCTTGCTGCCAGAGGAGTGCCTTAAGACACTTATTGGTGATGAGCGGGCCAGAGAGAGGGATGCCTGTGGGCGTGTCCAAGAAGAAGCTATTCTTCCTGAAGGACTGTATCCTAAGTAGTTTCTGATTATGAATTGTAATATGTAATTTCTCCAAAGTACAATTGTATTGTCTTAAAATTCTTTGTGGCCTTGTAATGAATTATTGAACTCAGCCAAGATGTAACAAGTACTGTGGGACGTATGGCTGGTGTCTAAATTGTTAAAAAAAAAAAGTTGTTAAAATTGTTGTCTAAAGTTGTTAAAAGTTGTCTAAATTGTTAAAAAAAAAAGAATGGAGGTCTACCTCATAGAAATTAATTTGGAGCCAATCTGATGCTAAAGGTTAGCAGGGCTTTTTGTTGTTCTTGTTGTTGATTTTTTGGCAGTGTTATGGCACCCTTCCTCAAGTGGATCTGGCCTCCCTTCTTTATTCAATGGGTTTGGGGTTGTAAATTAGCTTAAATCTAAGAATTAACCGAGGGGCCATGGCTTTATATTTTGAGTTATATTTCCGTTCACTTGACCTAGAATTCTTTTGCTTCTTTAGAGAAAGTAAGAATTTAGTAGTCTGATCATTCCTCCCCCCTACCCCCTCCTCAAACAACATAGGTCTCTGTCAGTCTGACTATTGTAACAACTGCACTGTTTTGGGTCATCTATGTGGTAATCATGCTCACTTTGTTTCTGGCAGTTAAGCGATGCCACTTGTCCTGATTTGTAGTGGTTATGTGTGTGTGTGTGTGTGTGTGTGTGTTTGTGTGTGTATGTGTTTGTATGTGTGTATGTGCGTGTGTATATGTTTGTGTGTGTGTGTATGTATGTGTGTGTGTGTATGTATGTGTGTGTGTGTGTGTGTGTCGTTAACTCCAAGGCCCACAATTTGAAACCACCAGCTGCTGTGTGGGAGAAAGATGAGACTCTCTGCTCCTATGAAGAGTTACAGTCTTAGAAGACAGCAGGGGCATAGCGATTTCTCTAGGGTAGCGTGTGTGATAGAATCGACTCAATGGCAGTGAGAGTTCAGTAGCAGCAGTTCCCACTGTAATTTCTTTCTTTTTTAATATATGTATAAGAGTTTTTTTTAAAATAATTTTATTGGGGGCTCATACTTCATTGTATTTCTGACCTACAAAAAAGAGTGATCATAGAGGTCTTTCAGGTTGGGGCTTTGCTCTCAAATTTCTCACGGTTGTGGTGAAAAGACCTTCTAAATGTAGGTGAGAAATTCTTATATGATAAATCACTTAAACTTTGGCTATGTTTTTCTACTTTATATCAAAGAAGTTATGGCACTGTAACTTTATTTAGTGTAGACCACTTTGGGGTTCATGTTTTGGCCAACCAACCAAATAGCTTGTTTCTTTGTAATTTTCTAACCTCTAAAGTTACATTATTGAATGTATAGTTTTAGTGAGTCTATATCAATAAATTTGATGAATCCAACTTTATATTGTTCACCATTATCCTATTTTCTTTTTTTGGGGAGGGGCCTGGGGGGCATCACTGCCCTCAGGTGGTGGGAGTAGGAGGCCCAGGCTTTGCTCCGTGGAGCTGGAATCGAACCTCCATCCCAGTGGGCCGCAGTCCCACACACAACCACTATGCCACCGGTGCTCAGCCCGTGATTCTTTTTTTTTTTTTTTTGCCTATTTTCTTAATATATGTTACAATACATGTTACTTAGACTTCTGTCTTTGTAAACTTGAAAAATCATGCCTTTAATTTGGAGTATAGTATACTTATTTATGGGTGATACACTTTGGGGGAATTTCTGGCACCTGAGCCTAGTTATATGTCTGCATAGTGGTGGAGATAGGGCCTGAGGAGAATCAGCAGGGTCTTCCAAAACAATTGCATGAAAGAGGTTATTATAATTTTTTTTCTGGAAAATCAGAGCTGAACTTCTAAGATGGGGTAGAAGTGGGGGGGGGGGGGCTGATTCTTTGACAAGGAAGACTAAGCAGAAGTTACTTTATTGTCCTCGGTATCTGCCCATAAATTTTCACTCCAATTTTAAGGATCCCATTCTTTCTCAATTAATAGTAGAGATTAACATGAAAAAATGTAGGCTGGAAATTCAATTTGCATTGTAATTCACCACTCAACTGGATGATTCCCTCTGTTTGGTTTGCAAAAATCTCAGCTCCATGGCTACACAGATAAAGAGTTCACTGAAGAATAGAGAAGCTTTCAGAGTACTTACATAGATGTTTGTTTGGGAATTTCAAGTCCTGAGCTCATCTTTTTCTCTCACATAGATATAAGCAAACTCCTAATCTCATTATATTTATTTGTTTGACAACATGCCCTAAAGTATCAATAAACGCTCACTCAGAACTTTACCTTGTATAAGTACTTGATCATGACTATTCACCGGTGTTGTTTTGTCCATATTGCCACATCATGCAATGGATTATCAGTGCCTTCATTAGCAATGGAATTAGTTTTGTTATTGTCGTTAGGGGTTGTCAAGTTTGATTTAACCCACAGCAACCCTAGGCACAACAGAATGAAACAGTGTCCCGTCCTGCGTCACTTCACAATTGTCCCTATGCCTGAGCCCATGGTTGCAGCCGCTGTGTCAGTACTGTCAGTCTGTCTCCTTGTGGGCTTTCCTCATTTCCACTCACCCGCTACTTTACTAAGCATGTTGTCTTTCTCCAGGGATTGGTTTCCTGACAACATGTTCAAAATATGTCAGACGAAGTCTCATCATCTATGTCTCCAAAGAGGACTCTGGCCATGCTTATTCCAAGGCAGATTTGTTTGTCATTTGTACTTTGTCCTTTGCAGTCCATGGTACTTTCAGTATTCTTCTCCAGTACCACAATTCAAATGCATCAATTCTTCTGTCTTCCTTATTCAGTGTCTAACTTTCACATGCATATGAGGCAATAGAAAATAGCATAATGTGGGTCAGGCACACCTTAGTAACATTCTTTCAATATCCTAAAGAGGTCTTATGCAGCAGGTTTACCAAATTCTACATGTCTGTGGAACTCCTGACTGTTACTTCCATGAGATTAGTTATAACTCACAAAATCCTGAAAATGATTAGTGCTCTTTAATCTAAGAAGATTAAAGAACCAATCCCAGACATCCCAGAATCAAATAATAAAATTATCCTTAAGATTCTCTCTCTCTAGAACCAGTCTCAGTACCAATTTCTTAGTCAGTGAAGATTTTTCCAGAGAAACAAAATTGGCACATGAAATGGTGGGGGCTGGCAGTTTGAAAGCATATAGTGGAGACTAACAGACTAGAAACTCTGACAGGATTCATTGTTGAAGTTTTGAGTCCCAACTTTGTTCAGATGACTGGAAACTCAGGCTGGAGTTGATATTCATTATGTCTGATCAATGGATGGCAACATTGCCTAAATATTTACTAAACCCAGAAATATGGGTCTTTTGGTTCTCACATACCTCCCTCTGAGTGTCCTGTTTGTCACAAAGCTTAGTTAAGCCTTTCTTAACATCCTTAACATCTTTATATTCTTTTCCATCCTCACTGATATAATTTATTTTGGGCTTCATCATCTCTTATTCAAAAATGTCTTTCAGTATTTTTAGCTGGCTTTCTGCTTTCCATCTTAAACTCCTGCAATTAATTCTCTGCCAGAAACTCTGCTGCCAGAGTCATGTTCTTAAATGCAAATTTGATTGCTATTACTGTAAATAGTAGCAAAAGTAGTTTTTCTTTGTTCATGGAATTACTTATATGCCTACTCTTTCATACTTTTTTTGGGGAGGGGGGCGTCACTGTCCTCTGGTGGGAATGGGAGGCCCAGCCTTGCTCCTGGAGAGCTGCTGCTGGATTTGAACTGCCAAGCCAGTGGGCAGCAGTCCTGCATTCAACCACTATGCCACTGGGGCTCAGCTCTTTCATACTTTTTATTGTACCCCCTTTGATTATTCTGTACCTCTCCAGTTTCTGACAATTGCATTCTGTGGCCTGGTGAAACAATGGTTAAGTACTAACTGAATTAGAGAGGTTGAACCATAACCCATTGGAGAAAAGACTTGGCAATGTGCTCCCATAAATATTACAGCCTAGGAAACCCCATGGGACAGTACTACTTTGTCTTACAAGGTAGCTACAAATTAGAATTGACTTACCCCAATGAATAGCATGTAACTATGATAAAGGATAAGTCTTTTAAATAAAAAGCTCATGACTTCAGTGGACTTGCTATCATAAAAGTAGACTATTTAGAACCATGGTGGTATAGTGTTGAAGTGTTGGACTGTGATCTGCATAGTTGGCAGTATAAAACCACTAGCAGATCAGTAGGAGAAAGGCTGGGTTTCTAGTCCAATAAAGTTACCACCTTGGCAATCCACAGAGGGTCATTATGAGTCTGCATTGACTTCATGGGTAGGAGTTTGAGTCGTGCATTAGTAGGTTTATTTTTAGCCACATTTTCAAAATGTATGTTTATCAGTTTTGTAGTTGCCATAGCCATAGCACAAATCAAGTGAGGTAAAGCAGCAGAAACATATTTTCAGCGTCAGTCCTTACAGAAGGTGTCAATTGTACTATGATCTCACTGATGGCTTTTGGGGAGGGATTCTTTTTGTCTCTTACAGCTTTTGGTAGTCTTAGACCTAATTACAGCAGCATAACTTCAGTCTTTTCCTTCATCTTTATGGTCATATTTGTGTCTGCACCTCTTCTCTTTTTATGGTGAAACTAGTCATATTGGTTTAAACTCACCATATTCTGTCAGCATGACCTGACATTAATTTAATTACGTATGCAAAAGACCCTGCTTCCAAATAAGGTCACATTCACAGGACTGGAAATTAAGACTTAAACGTATCATTTTAAGGATCACAGTAAAACTCATAATAGTATGTAGCATGCCCATTGCACCCTTTTCTCTATCACTTATTTTTATCATTTTATAATGTGTCTCAGAGAAATATTCTATGTACCTATCAATATATGAATATATGGTAAATATTAAGGGAAAATAAAAGCATCAACACACATTTCTTTATAATTATAAGGAGCTTCTTATCAATGATACATCATTTTTTAAAAATCACATGAGAGATAGATAGATACAGGTGCAAAATAGAGAAATGAAAACTAATGGAAATTTCACAAAAGATAAATTTTGAGAGTTAACAAAGGGGGTTTCCTTTTTAGCCGCTTACCACCATCTAATGTGAAGATAAATCCATGACATCTAGAATATTAGTCCCAAATGTGCTTTCTCATGGGATCCCTTTGTCATGGGTTAGGCCTTTAGTACCCTTCTGCTTACCTTTCTTTATTAAATTGACACTTAGACTCCAGGTGAAAGAAAAAAACGTGAAGAAGGTTCTCAGACAGAAAAAGCATGTCAAATTCAAGGAACCAAAAGAAGTCAATGTTGCAATAGTGAAGTGAATGAGGGAGGTAGTAAAGAAGAAGAAATAGGCATAGACTAGATTGTACCAAGTTTATAGTCTTTGCTTTTGAGTCTGGATTTTATTCTGATTGCAATAGTAAGCATTTACCACTCACTTATGCAAAGAAATTTGGAAGAAAGCTTCCTGGCTGGCTAACTGAAAGAGATATATACGTGTATGCATTTCTAAGAAAAGTTACCTTAAATAATACTGAAATTATTGAACAATATCAGTATCACATGTAAGTAAAATTTTGATGAACATCATTGAACAGTGGTTGCAGCAGTTCATTGACAGGAAGCTTCCAGAAATTCAAGCCAAATTGAGAAAGAGAACATGGAACAAGGGTATGTTTATCAGATTGAGTATGTTTATCAGATTGAGTTTGACTCAAAGCACAGAATAACAGAAAAATGTTTCCCTAAGTTTTATTATTCAGACATTTGATCTGTGTATCATAACAAACTTTGGATATCTTTGAGAGAAATGGGGATTGCAAAGCACTTCATTGTACTCATACGGAACCTGCACATGGATCAAGAAGCAGTCATTGGAATAGAACATGGAAATAAGCAACCTTTCATATACAGATGACACAATTTTGCTTGTTAAAATAAAGAGGACGTGAAGCACTTGGTGATGAAGATAATCCATTGTGTCTGAATTACAACACAATGTGAATTCAAATTACAACTGGACCAATAGATAACATCTTGATAAATGGAGAAAAGATGAATGTTGTTAATGATTTTATTTTCCTTGGAACCCCAGTCAATGCATACACATGGGGAAGCAGCAGTCGGTCCAAAGATCAAACCAATGCATTACATTAGGTAAATCTGTTGCACAAGACCTCTTTAAAAGTGTTGAAGAGCAGAAATGTCACTTTGAGGACAGAGTGCACCTACCCCAATCTATGGCATTTTCAGTTGTTTATATATATGGGAAAGCTAGGCAAGAAATATGGAAGAACAGAGAAGAATCAATACATTTGAATTATGGTGTTGTCTCAGAATATTGAAAGAAACATGGACTGCCAAAAGAACCAACAAATCTGTCTAGGAAGAATTCTCCAGAGAAGGTAGAATAGTAAGGCTTCATCTCGTGTACTTGGGGCATGTTGTTAGGTGAGACTAGTTCCTGGAAAAAAGGCAGGGAAAAGTGGAAGGACACTGAAAAAGAAGACGATCCTCATTGTGGTGAATTGATACAGAATCTACAACAATTAGCTCAGGCATAACTTGCCAGATGGTGCAGGAATGGACAGTGTTTTGTTCTGCTGTACATAGAATCACTATGAGTTAGAATTGACTCAGCAGCACAACAGCGCCTTTTCATTCCAGATACCATTTTTTTCAAAAAGAGAATTGGTGATCATACATGTAGGCCAAATGGAATACACAAGAATCAAATTGACTACATCTGATGGAAGAGATGATGAGTTAGACCAGTGTCATCAGCCAGAATGAAGCAGGGACTGACTGTGGAGAAAATCAGCCCTTCCTCATATGCATATGTAGGTTGAAACTGTATATCCCACTGGAGTTTAGACATTATTTCAAGAACAGATTTGATTCTTTGAATACTAATGCCTGAAGACTCAGAGGAATTGTGAGATGATCAGCATACAATTGATGTATGTATGGATTGTGATGGGAGTTGTAGGAGCCCTCAATAAAATGATCCATTAAACAAAGGAGGGGGGGAAGGAGGAGATTATACCAAGGGCTCAAGTGGAAAATATTTGGAAATGAATATGGCAATATGTGTACAAATATGCTTAATACAAATGATGTATTGAATGTTATAAGAGCTGTAAGAGCCCCTAATAAAATAATTGGGAAAAAAAGAACATCATTCTTGAAGAAAGTATAAAACCTTTAAAGATGGGCTGAGCCCCGGTGGTGTGGTTATGTGTGGGACTAAGGCCCACTGGATTGGCGGTTCAAATCCACCAGCAGCTCGTCAGGAGCAAAGCTGGTCCCCCTCCCACCAGAGGGCAGTGATGCCCCCCAAAAACAAAGACAAACAAACACAAAACCTTTAAAGACAGGGAAGAAAGAGATCAGAGTAGGTATCAAAAGAGTCTCAAATTTACTTTTGAATGTAGGGTAGCTAAAACTAATGAAAGAAATCATAAAGTAAAACTGCTGAACAGAAAAAAGCAGCTCAAGAAGATAAATGTAAATAAGAAGATATAATGCATTATAATGAAATATTCAGAAGCCTGGAGTTAGAAAATCAAAAGGGAAAACCTACTTAGCATATTTCAAGCTGAAAGAACTGAAGAAAAAAGTCAAGACTTGAGTTTTACAAATACTGAGTGATACAGGAAACTGCAAAAGAAGATGGAAGAAATACACAGTGTTACTGGACTAGAATTGGTCAATATTGTATGACCAATAACTGATAGTTTTGATGGAAGAATGTCAAACTTCACTAAAGGCATTATTGGGTGCTGGAGGAAAGTGGGCTGGGGGAAGAAGACCCAGGAATTGATAGGGTACAAATTGAAATGTTTTAACAAATGACTACAGTACTGGAAACACTCATTAATCTGTGCCAAGAAATTTGGAAGGCAGCTACTTGGCTAACCACTGGAAAGAAATTCATATTTGTGCCCATTCAAAAGAAAGATAATTAATGAATATGTAAATTACTAAATGATATTTAAATAAAAAGTTACTGTTGCAATTTTGCTAAACTTATTTTAAAATAGCTGCAGCAGTACAATGATAGAGAACTCCCAGATGGTCAAGCTTGATTCAGAAGAGGACATGGAACGAAAGATATCCTTGGTGATTTCAGAAGGATCTTGACTGAAAGCAAAGAATGCCAGTAAGATGGTTGCTTGCATGTGTTAACTATATGCAAAGGTATTTAACTTTGTAGGTAACAACAACCTATATAAAGTATTTCAAAGATGAGGGATTCCAGAACATATAATTATGCTCACGTGGAACTTGTGCATAGATCGTGGCATCACCTAATCTGGCATCAATTTGAGGATTAAGATTGTAGGGGTGGAGTCTAGCCTGTCATTCTGGAGAGAGCCAATGAGACCTCTGTGTGGGCATGGCCTTCCGAGAATTCTAGGAAATGTGGTAATTCCTTCTTGGAGGCAGGAGACAGTGTCTCTTGGCTCACTCTCTAGGAGATATTGCAGCTGATGAGACACATGGCAGTGCGCTGATAGACCCTGAGCCCTGGAAACTGGAGGTACCAGGGGGAGACCCCTGCCAGTGCTGAGGTGCTCCTACCACCACTGAATACACAAAACTCTGCATTCATTGGCCTGGTGATTGTCCTGGTGTCACTGCATGTGCTTCGTGAGTCTGAAGAGGATTTATGGATTGGTATCGGACATATGGACTAATATCAGAATTATGATCTTGGACTGCATTGGGTTGAGATGTTTTCTCTATGCTCAATTCCTCTTGTATATAAACCTCTTTCTTATACACAAATGTGTGCTTATGAATTTGTTTCTCTAGTCTACCTGGACTAACACATAGACCAAGAGGCAGACATTTGGACAGAAAAAGGAGATGCTACATAGTTTTAAATCAAGGCAGACATGTGTCAGGGTTGTATCCCATCACATTATTGATTCAATCAGTATATGGATCAGACAACCCCAAAAACTGGACTACATGGAAAAAGAGGTGACATCAGGATCTGGGTAAAACTGATTAACAACCTAAGATATGCTGACCTTGCTTGTGTAATGCCAAAACACTTGAAGTACTTATTAGTGAAGATCAAAGACTACAACCTTTAGTGTAGATTACAATAAAAGAAAAAAACAAAACTATAATAAAAGACAGCATTATGATAAAAGGACGATAGGAATTGTCAAGGATTATATTTTGCTTGTATCCACAATGAACACACAGAAACAGTAGTCAAGAAATTAAATGACATATTGCTTTGGGCAAACCTCTAGAAGAACACTTTAAAGTGTTAAAGAGCAAATAAGCCTCTTTGGGGACTAACGCACTCCTGACCCAACAAACCTAGGTATTTTCCGTCACCTCTTACTCATGTGTTCCCTAGACAGTGGATAAAAAGACTGGAGAAAAATGTGTGCATTTGAATGAGAGTGTTAATGAATAACACTGAAAGTACCTGGACTTCCAGAACAACAAACAAATCTATTTTGGAGAAAATACCACATGAAAACTCCTTAGAAGAAGCGATGCCTCATGTGCTTTGACCATGTTATCAGGAGAATATTTTCTGTGGAAAAGGATATCATGTTTGGAAAGTAAGACAGCAAAAAAGTGGAATACCTTCAAGGAGTAGATTGATAGGAGGGCTGCAACAGTGATTCAAACATAACAATTTTGAGGATCGCACAGGAATGGGCAGTGTTTAATTCTGTAGTACATAGAGTTATTGTGAATCAGAGCTGATTTAAAGGTACCTAACAACAACATGCATACATAAAATCTATATTAGAGCAATATTCGAATATACTAGAATGTTACTATGTAATCACTGATTCAATGTAGTAAGTAATTTTTATCTGACCTTTCTAGTCATGGTCTTGTAACAGTTGTGGAGCTATGTGTAAGGTACTGATAAGTAATGCTCTGGCTCCCTTTTAGGGATAGGACCACACAAGGAAGTTCTACAGAGCTCTAAAAAGGTAGTTAGTCAGTTTCACCATCTCACTCTGCTCAGGAGGCATATAATGGTTAGGAGTTGGGCTGCTAACCGTAAGGTCAGCCGTTTGAAACCAACAGTATCTCTGAGGGAAAAGACAAGGCTTTCTGTTCCTGGAATGAGTTACAGTCTCAAAGGTCCTCCGGGACTTCGACCCTGCATTGAGTCAACATTGACTGGTGGCAGTGAGTTTTGTAGTTTGAGTTGGCAAGGGTGGTACTTTAATATCACTGTGAAGACATGAGAGTGGAGTGTGTTCTTTGGACCTAGAGTCTCTGTGCTGCGAACCCTGTAGATCCAGGAGAAAGAGCGCAGTAACATTAAACTAGTGCAAGATGGCAAGAAGACGTAGCAGAGATATGATAGGAGCAGAACCAAGGAGGTAGGCACTCCACAGCAGGGTCAGCTTCCTGGCCCACAGGGCAAGGCTATGATAGGGTGTGTGCCAACTCATGGAGGGGTAGAGCCGAGTGCCTTGGCAGATGACTTACTAGTGCAGAATTAAAGGCATTGGTAATCACACTACAATGAATTTACTTTGAATGGCTCTGCAGTCTTTTCTCTGCAGTCTTTGTAACTCCTACCAAATGAGGTGTCGATGACTTACTTTAATGAGGCAATCGGTCAGTTTAGTTACTCTGTTGGGTATAAAGCAGTGGTTCTCATCTTGTGGGTCGTGACCTCTTTTCAGTGGAAAACACATACATATTTTGCAATATATAATTACATATTGCTTTGTGATTAATCACCATGCTTTAATTATGTTTAGTTCTGTTATATTTATAACAATGAAAATACACCCTGCATATCAGATGTAAATGCATCGTGATTCATAGCAGTAACAAAATTACAGTTATGAAGTAGCAATGAAAATAATTTTATGATTGGGAGTCACCACAACATGAAGAACTGTATTAAAGGGTTACAACCTTAGAAAGGTTGAGAAGCAATGATATAAAGTGAGCCTTCTTAGAAGGAGAAACAGAGCATCTCCCCACCCCCAAGAATGAAGAGCCACCAGATGGTGCATGTCTAAAATCCCTATGTGGAGAGCTGGATGTGAACGGTAGTCTCACGAGACAGGGTGGTTGGCTTCTTAGTTCATGGAATGAGTGCCTTCAAGCAGGAGCCTAGCTTCCAGAGTGTGGTGCCCTTTGGGCATTTATTAGCGCTAAAGGAGCTTTTTAACACGTGTCTAATCAAGCAGAGCAGATGCCAGGGACAAAACAATAGGTCGAGGACCATAGAGAGATGTGACTGCTGGTATGTCTTTGAAGCAGTGCTATGGGCAAATGTACTATAGTCTCAATGTTTTTTGCTTCTGACTAATTTGTTAACTTCTCTAAAAACTTGAGTATTGTTTGTGAATTATGTGTGGCCATTGCAATGGATTATTTGATCTAGCAGAGAAGTAGAGTGCCATGGGAAGGACTATTGGGGTTAGTAGGAGGGTGAGAACATGTCCAACCTCTGCCTTATGGGAATCAGTCTGAAGCTAATGTGGCTTTGGATTCTTATTCCCCTTTATGTACTCAGGGGTGAGAAGAGAATCCAGCAACTGCAAGTTGTCAGTGTTCCTAAGAAACTCCCATAATCTTGAGTATTGTTTGTGAATTTGGTAAGGGCATTGCAGTGATTATTGAACCCAACAGAAGTAGAGAATTCTGTGGGAGGGAAATACAGCTGGTGCACAAAAGCTTGGCTAGAGAGAGGTTTGTTTGACCTTTGCCTCCTGGGAATCAGCAGTGAGTTGTTGCTGTTCATTCTCCCTCCCCTTCGTGAGTTTAGAGGCTGTCAGACAAGCCCTCCACTGTGCCCTCGTCTTTACAACTTGCTGTGATGGATCAAGTTGTTAATTAAAGGAGATTAACTATTAATACCTTTTTCTTTCATGCATGTTTAGAGATGATGTAACACTACTCAGACAAGAGGTTCAAGACCTACAGGCTTCACTTAAGGTTAGACTAAAAACAGTTTTAATTGTTTATTTTCAGTGTATACATAAAATGACTAATTAAAAACCTTTTAAAATTTTCTTTTACTAGGAAGAAAAATGGTACTCAGAAGAATTAAAGAAAGAATTAGAAAAATTTCAACAGTTGCAGCAGCAAGTAATTGTTTTCAAATACTTGAAACATGTTACTAGTCTATTGAAGCTGGTTGCTTTGATATTAGCAACCTTTTAATTTTTCCTCAGTGTTTCATAGTGTTTAATATTATATGTCCTGGCAATTTTTAATGACTGCGTGGCAATATAAGATGCTTCAAAAGCTTGTGGTAAAATTTCATTTTCTTTCTTTTTTTTTTTTTTCCTGGGCATCACTGCTCTCCGGTGGTGGGAGTAGGAGGCCCAGCCCCACTGCTGGAATTGAACCTCTGTCCCAGTGGGCTGCAGTCCTGAGCACAACCACTACACCACTGGGGCTCAGCCCTGCATTTTCTTTTAATTCCATTTTTCTCTGAACTTTTGGAAGCCCTCTTCTCTATGAGACTTAAAGAGTTAACCCCTTAAAGGTGCTTTTGGAAAGAAGCAGTTACCTTCAAGATTGTTTTTCTTCTTATAGTAGGCTTCTTTAAAACTGCCTGACATTATATGTATAAAATACAGATTTAAACAGTAGTGGGCCTCTTCAAGGGATGTGTGTTTGTAACCAATTGGAAATAGCTAGAATGTCTATTGATAGAGGAAGGACTATGTTTATGGTATAAGTGAAGATTTTCTTAATATAGGAGAAAACTTTCATGTCAGTAATAGGTTTTCAACAGTAGGATAAAAGCTATATATTTACATTTAGACATACATATTACTTAGACATGCATAGTATGTGAATACTTTTTTTAAAAGATAACATAGAAAAGCAAAATCACTTTTATCAAACATGATTTTATAGATGCATGATGTTATTTTTCTACGGGCAAAATTGTATATCAGTATATATTCAATATAAATGCCTTAACTATAGTTGTATTTTTTGTGCTAAAATAATACTGAATTTTATACTAAAATTTCAGAAAGAATGAAAGAATAATGGACTTTGCCACATCTATTGTATCATTTTCACTCTTAGGAATAAAATGGGTAGACTTTGAAAAATAGTTCCAGTACTTTGGCAAAATAATTAGCAATGTGTTTGCACATTATCTTAGCACATCGGGCACTCGCTCAGCCTTCTCTTTCCTTTGTGCCAAGAATTGTCATTGACTGGAAAGAACAAAGCCAAATAAATGAATAACACAATATCAAGTTTATTACTACTCAGCTTCTCTAATTGCAGATGCTGTTTAACATTAAAAAGACTTTTAGTATCTAAAGTACTGATAGTTCATTTATTCATGTTTTACCTAGATGCCATTAACAGTTAATCAAACATGGGCTGTATTATTTTCCCTACCTGAAAACAGAGAGGAAATTGTTTACTACATTTGAGGTGACTATTTCCCATTTAATTAATTAAGTAAATTCTCCACAATACAATGTATAAATTATTTTGGTAGGAAACTTATCTTTGGGGGAACATGTATTTTAAATATTGATGATTCTTAGTCATTAATATATTCAATTCAGTTATATAAGAAAATAAAAAATCAGGTGCAAGATGCCTTATTAACAGATTTCAAATCTGCATAATTCTTTAATGAGAATAATGCCAAAATAGTATACTATTTTATTTTTAATGTACATGATGAATTATAAACATATATGCTTAAAATTTTTTTTGTTTCTTTTAAAGTTAGCTTATAGTCTTGAATCGAAAATGTGTACTTGCAAAATTCATTCTAATGATTATTTGATGACATATGAACATTTTCAAATATGATAAGATTGGATTTTTGTTTACTGATAAATAGAATATATTTGTTTTATAATTCATATTCTGTATTTATTACTCATTTTATAGATTTTAAATGCCATCTATTCTAAAACCCACATTCATTTTATACAACTTGATCTTGTCTCAGAATCAGTAAATTTCAGTCAGTTCATTCAGTTTACCTAGGTATAGTACCTTAGCAATATGGAAGAGTGCGAGCTGACTTGACTTTTACTTTCAGCTAATATCTTACTGCTTACTTGATAGACTGTGACTTTCAGAGATTTTTTACATTGACAATCAGTATTATCTTCCTTTTAATGTATTTGTACTTTGTTTCCTTTGAGGAGTCCAAGCCTGATGGATTGGTGGCTGATTCATCAGCAGGTAGGTATTTAAAGTATCTTGTGTGTGTGTGTGTGTGGGTGTGTATATATATATATATATATATATCATATTGAAAGTTTTAAAAGGTACCTGTAGACTTTATAATTTAAGCAGCCAACTAAAGTTTTACTGTTATTTAGTTTATTTTATTTTGCAGTTTAAAATAAACTTCTACTGTATTAAGTTGATAGGGTAGTTTAATGTAAGAATAAATCATTTTTACAGAGTGATACTGTTCTTGCCTCGCCGGAGAATGAGGGAGCTTGCTTCTGTGCACTCTTTCACTGAAGATTGCTCAATGAATGATTGTAAATTATGTTTTGAAGTTACTTATCACACTTAATTTCACTCTGAAATCTTGTTCCTTTTATGAATTATTTCATTTCAAGGTCTCAATAATTCTTAAACTATTTGTAATCTCATCATGCTTTCAAACTAATTTTTTCAGAGAATTGGAAAGCACTCCTTTTTGGCCAATTGATAAAGAAAAATATCTCAATTGTGAAATCAAAACAGCTTTAAACAAATTTTTTTAAACAATATTTTTAAGTTAGTATGGTAAATTTTAAACTATCCTTTAATTTGTTTAAAGTGTTGGTAAACTATGACTTATACCTTAAATGAGTCCATCATGCCCAATTTTTGAGATATGAAAATGCTGTACTTCTTTGGTAACTGGATATGACTCATTCAAATTGGTGATTATAACTACTGTAGTGACTATAGATAATTAGAATTTAGTTAATGTAGCTGAACCCCGGTGGTGTAAGTGGTTGAGTGTGGAACTGCAGCCCCCGGGCTTGGCGGTTCAAACCCAGCGCTACCAGCTGGGTAGCGCCCATGACCACCAGAGGCAGTAATGCCCACACACAAAAAAAGAATTTAGTTAATGTAAATAACATTGTATATGAATAACTGCCACACTTTTTTGTAGAACTGCAGTCATTGGAACAACAATTAGAAGAAGCTCAAATGGAAATTTTTAATATTAAGCAAATGAAAGACTTGTTTGAGCAGAAAGCAGCCCAACTTGCTACTGAAATTGCAGGTATACTGAAGCAGAATTTTAAAAATAAATAATGAGTCCTACCATTTTCTCTATGTTAAACATCCTGCAGGTACACATAGTATGTTAAAACAGTGTTTGTTGACAGATTGTGGTGTTTGCTAATGAAATTTAATGATATTGTTGTTGCTGTGTAAATTTATTTCACTTAGTTTCCTTTCCTCTATTTCTTCATTGGAAAGACTTGTTTTCTTTGAAAGATTCTATCTAAATTTTAAAGATTGTGTATTTTCTTTTGTGGTATGCTGGAAAATTACCCTACCACTATAATAAAAGAGAATTTTAAAAATTAATTAAATGATTAAAATAGAAGTAGAGATTTAACCTTTGTTACGTTATCAGTTATATACTTTTCTTTTACTTACATGCATTTGTATTTGACTAAATATATTTTAAAATCAGTGCTAAGTACTAAATTATTGTGGAATTTATGTAGACATGACTAGATTTGATCATTATGTTCACTTTGTAGTCAGATGTATAATTATACAGTGCTATGTTTGTATGACTATATAAGGAATGTTTGTTTGAATTAGAGTGATACATGAGTTTAAGTCAAAGAGTATTGCTGTAATATCATATACACCTTCATTAAACAAAAATATCAAAATGTGAAAGCTTCTCAACATGTTTTATATATAGATGGATATGCTTCTGAAGACAGTTTCCCTCTTTCTAACTCTTGAAGAATTTTGCACTCTGCAATTTACCTTAGATCTTTCAGGAGAGCTGGTGCATTGTTGTGACAGAAAATACTTATTCAGCACAACTTTTTGGTCTTTTCTCAACAGTACTGTTTTCAGCTATTTAAAATTTTTTCCCTAATAAGCCCTTGTGACCATCCAGGTCCTTTGAGAAAAATTTACCAAGTCCCCACTTAGGAATCACCCAAAATCGATGGTGGTGCCCTTCTTAGCTCTCTGCCATGAATCTCACTGTTCTTGCACATCTGCCTTGGAAGCCACTGTTTGGATTCCATCCTTTTTGAGAGGCACTCTTCAGAGACCAATGCAAGTGTACTACAGAGAGAACCTGTCTACAGCCATTCATTGATAGAGATTTTAAAGTACATTTTGTATGGGATAAACCTAAACGTGTGCATTGTAACTCAAGTAGCAATACTTTTGGACTTACTATCTTTTAATTATATTGTCAGGAATTTATAAAACTACTTTCGTGGAGTAAATATCATGCAACTTTATAACTATTGTATATATTATATTAGATATAAAGTCAAAATATGATGAAGAAAGAAGCCTTCGAGAAGCTGACAAACAAAGAATGACACATCTGACAGAAGAATTGAACAGAGAGGTTACAACAGTTCAAGATCTGAAGACTGAACTGGTAATTTGGAAACCATTTGATTGGTGTACTCTTATAATTTCCTAAATTATAAAGCTAATAGATACTCTGAAGAGAAATTTCCTAACATAATAATCCAGTTGCCATCAAGCTGAGTTTAATTTATGGCTACCATACGCTTATCAGAGTAGAGTTGTAATCTGTCACTTTTCAATGACTAATTTTTCTGAAGTACATCTGTGGGTTAGCAACCTTTTGGTAAGCAGCCAGATGTGTTGACTCTTTGCGTCACCTCAGGGCTCCTTGAAAAATGTACTTTGGGTAAAATGGAGGGATTAAATCCCGTGTAGTTTTACCCCATGTATATATACTATAATATATGTGTGTGTATATATATATATATATATATAGTAAAAATAGAATTTTATGATGCACAATCTGTAACCTTAGCATTTTTGTTGTTGTTTTTTTTAAATCTTAACAATCATTTGTCTCTTTCATGTTCTCCATGCCAGATTCTCTATTTCTAAGCATTCCTCGAGCTTTAGTTTTACTAATCTAACTACCCTTAGGATGCACTCAATTACATTTCTAACTTTCACCTTGAATTCACCAAGTGTAAATTTATATTTCCTCCATAACTTTTATCTCTGTCATTGACATCCCACACCCTCACACTCTTGGCTTTAATCTTGGGTCTTTCTTTGACGTCTTTCTTAATTTTATGTAATAAATGTATGAATTAATAATCCACTATATCAAGTGGTAGCAAACCCTATACTTCTTCATTTTATTTCTGGAATGGTAGATAATGTGAGAATATCTTTCATATGCTTGTAATGGCCAATGAATAAGCTTAGTTTGTGAAGAAGAGGGAAACAAAAAAAGTGCTCGAGGTAATTTTGAGTTTATTAGTTTTCTCCTTGGGAGGTAATAATATTAAATTTGAGATAGAGTAAGCAAAAAGAAGAGGTCTTGGTTTATTGTGGGGAGAATATTTGTGATTAATATTTTAAATCCAATTTTATTAAATCATTGTTTTGGTTCTGATATTTTAGTTCTCCACTTTTAATGAAAATATGCTTGTTGCTTCATAGCTTCAGAGACCTGGTATAGAAGATGTTGCTGTGTTGAAGAGAGAGCTGGTCCAAGTGCAAACTCTAATGGACAACATGACCTTGGAACGTGAGAGGGAATCTGAAAAACTGAAAGATGAATGCAAAAAATTGCAAGCAGACTATGCTAACTCAGAGGTAATGAAGTTCTGGGTACTTACATCTCATTTATATGAACTTGTTTAGCATATTCTGTTAGTGAAGCTAGAGTTTAAGATCCATCTGATTAGTCTTATTAAATAGTCAGTTGCTTTTATTTCATCTGAACTGTGTAATATTTGTATGTAGTGCACTTTATAAAGGTAGATACTTGGAGAGAAATAGTTGAATAAAGCAGTGTTATTCTTTCATAAATTATACATATACATATATATATTGTGGAGAGATATCTTTCAACTGAAATTTACTGATAGTATGTGGTAATTGGGCTTATATCAATTTGGGTAGAGAGAGAATGATTTTTATTTTCTATAACAATTTTATCTATGTTGCTTAGATAGCTTACACGAAGAAGACTTACATTTTCTAGACTTATTTCTAATTGATAGATTTATGGGTTCGATAGATCGGTAGAATCGAAAGTAGTCTTAAAAGTCATCTAATATTGCCCTCCATCTAGAAGTCCCCTTTCTGGTATGGCCATTTCTTCATAAGTCAGACATTCTACTGCCCTGGTTTAGATCTCCCCTCAGGAATTACACAGAAGAAATTGTTGCACTTTTCCACATAAAGAATTTCAAGCCTGTTTCTATTTGCCCTTTGAGTCTTTTCTCCTCCAGGATAAACAATCTTAGTCCTTTTATATTTCTTAGAGGGTACAACCACCTTGTGAAATCCTTTATATTGTTGTTATGTCAGCGGTTGAAAACCTTTAAGATACATGGTAATGACAGTTGGTTAAAAGTGGTAGTCTTTGTCTTTCTTACTGTCGTATGAGATGCATTGTTATGACGGCTATCACTTAGTGCTTAAGCCCCTTCTATAACTTTTGGACTTTTGTTATTCAGGTTTTCTGTATTTCTTTTCTACTTCTTATAAGTCATTTTATTGGGGATTTTACAGCTCTTAAACAATCTGTACATCACTTGTGTCAAGCATATTTGTACATCTGTTGCCACCATAATTTTCTAAACATTTACTTTCTATTAAAGCCCTTGGCATCAGCTGCTCTTTATCCCCTCTTTCTGCCACCCTTATGAAACCTTGATAAGATATGTGATAAAGATAGTGGTAAATTATTATTTTCATATCGTATGCTGGCGGCTGTCTTCCTTCACCCATGTTTCTGTTGTTCCTCCCCTGGGTGGAGGGGTGGTGGTGGTGGTGGTGGGGTGTGTTACCTGTCGGATCATTGCACTCAGTTCCCCCTTCTCCCTTCCTCTGGCCACTTTGCCCCTACCCTCTTGGTATTGCTACTCCCATTTTTGTTTCTGTGGGTTTTATCTGACTTGGATTCTGTTGCTATGAGCATTTGCCTGTACCAGTGTGCATATTCCAGTCTAGAACTGGAAAGGTAGAATGGGGGCTGTGATAGTGGGGATGAGGAAGCTTAAAAGAACCAGAGAAATATTGTGTGTTTCATCAGTGCTATACTGCACCCTGGTTGATTCATCTTTTCCTTGTGACCCTTTGGTGAGGGGATGTCTTATTTTCTACTGGTGGATTTCAGGTATTTGCTCTAACCCCCTTCATTCTCAATAATATGTTTTTTTGTTTGGGGTCTTCTGATGCCTGTAACCTGATCCTGTGGACACCTGATGACCACACAGGCTGTGGTCATGTGGATTTGTTGCTTCTTTGGTAGAGGGTCGCTTCTTAATCTTCAAGCCTTTCAGATCCCAGGCACTATATCTTTTAATAGCTGGGAACTTTGAACTTTGTTCACCACATTTGCTAATGAATACATGTCAATTTATGTATTTTTAAACAAATTTTTTTTTGTTGGTGATCTAAAAACCACTCTTAATAATTACTAACATGCCAATAAACTATGGGATATAAGTATTTATAGAAAATCTTTGTCTGCTCCTTTGAAAAATTTGTTTCTAGTGGCTCTGGTGGCACAATGGTTAAAATGCTCAGCTGTTAATCCAAAGGTTGCTGTCTCGCAGTCACCAGAGTGCACCACAGGAAAAAGTTGAGGAAGTATACTTCTGTAAGGATTTAGCAGCGGTCAACCTGTGGGTCGTGATCCCTTTGGGGTCAAATGACCCTTTCCTAGGGGTCACCCAATTTATGATAGTAGTGAAATGACAGTTATGAAGTCGCAATAAAAATAATTCTATGGTTTGGGGATCCCCACAATATGAGGGACTGCATTAAAGACTCATAGCATTCGGACGGCTGAACCACTGCTCTAGAGCTGCGGAAGCACAATGGAGCAGTTCAGCTCTGCTCTGTGGGGTCACTATAAATCATGATGGACTGGACAGCAGGAGGCGTGGTGGTTTTGTTTTACTATCAATGGGGGTGGTGGTGGTAGCTAAAGCTTACAGAAATCACACACATAGGCATATGAGACTTTATATTGCTTAAAACTTGAGACTTCACATAGATTTCCCGAAAATTCCATGGCCTAATAGTGTGGGAAGCAGCCAGTTGGTCTCTTACAGTGATTTTTGTCTGAAAAGAGCTGTGCTACATAGTTTTCTTTTTTAGAATCATTTTATTGGGGGCTCATACTTTTCTTATCACAATCCATATATACATCCAATGTGTCAACACATTTGGACATTTGCTGCCATCGTTCTCAAAACATTTTTCCTGTACTTGAGTCCTTGGTATCAGCTCCTCAGTTTTGTTCCCTTCTCCCACTCTCCCTTCCTCAGGAACCCTTCATAATTTATAAATCACTGTGGGATAATAATAAGACCATCCCCAGATCTGTCTCTCCCAAAGTTATTTAGAGGCTGTTCGCCTGTACTTGGCGAGAGGTCAGATGCTTAGAGATAGTCTTCCTTTAGGCTCCAGAGATCCAGACACCATTGTCTGCCACAAAAGGTAGGGCTCAGCCTGATCTTATGACAATGGATCTTATGACAGTGACAAAGCCTGAAAGCTTTGGCTAAATCATGTACCTAGCTCAAAAGCAATCAAGATTAGACCACCATCATGAATCTGGACTCTGCTCACCTTGTCTGTCACATGTTGGACCCCAATACCGCCCCTTCCTATTGTGTGTATGCCCCTAGATCATCCCCCTCAATGTAACTCCCACTATATAACCTATAGTGCTACCCCTTCCTGTGACATGTGTTTACCTGTAATCATTGCCTCCCAAATTGAATGAGCCTTGGTCAGAATAAAGACTCTGTCTCTTGGTTGCCTCTCCTCCCCCAAATCCTCTCCCTCATCTCCTTCTCTTCGCTGTTCCGTCTCCACGTCCTCTCCTCCTCCTGCCCTCCCTTTCTCCACATGGATCACCAAGCGGAGCAGAGGTGAGCATGCCACCATGAAATGTGTCTGACTCCATTATTTCTATCTCTCATATTTTCTATGACTTTAATATAATTTTTACTTATTATCGTTGTACAATTGCACCTGTTGCATCTGGGAAGATATGTTAGGGGCTGGCTCCCTTGAAAAATCATTATTATTTTTTCATGTCTTACACTGTCTGTGTTACACAGCATTCCAGGACACAAATAATTTTATACATATTTATGTAGATAGATATCTAACATAAGAAATAAACAGTTAATTTATCTATAAAGCAGTAAAATGACTTGGTGCAACTCACTTGTGTGAGACAGCTAATACAGTGACAGTCCTTCAAGTCTTCAGGCTGCCAGATAATCCTCTGTAGAGTAGTTCAGGCTATCCAGCCACAGGCAGCAAACAGTAAGGCAAATTACCAGAAGTCAGCCAGATGATTGGGTCCGACAGTCCCCAACTCAAGAGATATGTATTCATTCTAGTAGCAAGGTGAAGCAGGGCTTGAAGGAACCTCAAGTTACAGTGACACAGTCCATGGATTAGGTGTCCCATGGGAAATATAGCTTGCAAATGGAGGCACAGAACAAGCAAGGTGGTTGGCTGCACACTGGTCCGAAAATCCAAGAGCAAGAGAGAGAAAGGGGAGGCTTGCCAAGCCATATACATCTCTGCCCTTCAATTAATCTCACGTGTTCATTGGCCACGTTGTCACAACAAATCTACCTATCTTCACTGGTCATGTTGGCACAGCAAACTAACTTATCACACTGTTCAATGCCTATCTTCACCCGCTTTTCTGTTGTTCGTCCGCCAGGGAGGGGTTATATGTAGATCATTGTGATCTGTTCTTCCTTTCTCCCCTACTTTCCCCTTAGATTTCCAGTATCACTGCTTTCATTATTGGTTCTAAGAGATTTGTGCGTCCAGGAGTCCATATGTTTCCAGCTCTTATCTGTACCAGTATACTTCCTCTGATCTAGTTGGATTTGTAAGGTAGAATTGGGACCATGATAGTCGGGGGGAGGAAGCATTAAAGAACTAGAGCAAAGTTTTTTGTTTCATTAGCTGCACCCTGATCAGCTCATCTTACCCCCCCACCCTTTTGTAAGGGCATCTCCAATTGCCTACAGTTGGGTTTTGAGTCTCCACTCTGTACTCCCCCTCATTCACAATGGTATGATTTTTTTTGGTTCTTTGATACCTGATCTTATCGACACCTCGTGATCACACAGGCTGGTGTGCTTCTTCCATGTGGGCTTTGTTGCTTCTCAGCTATATGGCCACTTGTTTATCTTCAAGCCTTAAGACCCCAGATGCTATATCTTTTGATAACCGGGCACCATCAGCTTTCTTCACTGCATTTGCTTATGCACCTGCTTTGTCTTCAACAATCTAGTTGGGAAGGTGAGTATCATGGAATACCATTTTAATAGAACAAAGTGTTCTTGCATTGAGGGAGTACTTGAATAGAGGCCCAATATCCATCTGCTAATATATTTATTTTTAAAATTTTATTGGAGGCTTGTACAACTCATCACAATCCATACATCTATCCATTGTATGTCAAGCACATTTGTACATTTGTTGCCCTAACCATTCTCAAAACATTTGGTTTCTACTTGAGTCTTGTATCATTTCCCCCGTCTCTGTTCCCCTCTCCCTCATGTACCCTTGATAATTTATAAATTATTATTTTTCATATCTTACACTGTCTGATGTCTCCCTTCACCCACTTTCTGTTTTGTTCATCCCCCAGGGAGGAGGTTATATGTAGATCCTTATACAATTGATTCCCCTTTCTTCCTTGCCTTTCCTCCACCTTTCTGGTATCGCCACTTTCTCCACTGATGCTGAAGGGATCGTCTGTCCTGGATTCCCTGTGTTTCTGGTTCCTATCTGTACCAGTGTACATCCTCTGCTCTAGCCAGATTTGTAAGGAAGAATTAGGATCATGATAATGGTGGGGGGAGGGGAGAGTAAACATTTAGGAACTAGAGAAAAGTTGTGTGTTTCATCACTGTTACACTGCACCCTGACTGGCTCGTGTCCTTCCTGTGACCCTTCTGTAAGGGGATGTCCAGTTGCCTACAGATGGGCTTTGGGTCTCCACTGCACACTCCCTTGCCTTCAAAATCATAATGATGTTTTGTTCTTTGATTCCTGATACTTGATCCCTTCGACACCTCATTGCCACACAGGCTGGTGGGTTTCTTCTATGTGGGCTTTGTTGTTTCTCAGCTAGATGGCTGCTTATTTACCTTCAAGCCTTTAAGACCCCAGATGCTATATCTTTTGATAGGCACCATCAACTTTCTTCACCACATTTGTCTTCAGAGATTCTGTCAGGAAGGTGGGCATCATGGAGTGCCAATTTAGTAGAACAAAATGTTCTTGCATTGAGGGAGTACTTGAGTAGAAGCCCAATGTCCACCTGCTACCTTAATACTATACCTATAAATATATGCACACAGATCTATTTTCCCATGGTCATATATAACTATATTTACATATGCACATGCCTGTATTTAGACCTCTATAAATGCCCTTTGCCTCCTAGTTCTTTCCTCTATTTCCTTTTACTTTCCTCTTGCCCTGCTGTCATGCTCAGTCTTCATTTGGGTTTCAGTAATTCCTCTCGGTTGATCACGCCCCACTAGGCCTCCTATAACCTCCTTGCGTTGATTTTGAATCACTTGTTTTATCTTGTCCCTAGGTTTGTCAATACCCACTTCCTTTCTCCTACCTCCCCCTCTCCCATGCCCCCCCCCAGATCCAGTGATCCTGATGTTTTCTCCACCTGTGTTATATAATTTTCAATGACTTATTTTTCAGAAGTAGATCACCAACATTTTACTTGGCAACCAGTTGTTACTTGTACTGCCAGAATCCCTGTCCTCCCCTCCCCCCTCCAACCCCCACAATATCCAGGGTTCATGAACTTTCTGAAACCAGTGTTACTTAGTCTGCATAGGCGATGATAAGGTCTATACGTACAAATGACAAGTGAAGGAGAAGTGGAACCAAAGAAGTATCATGAGGAAAAGACCCATTCAGGTCACGTTAATGTACAAATACCTGAATCTGGGTGAATCAGCCATTTAAAGACATGCATCGGAGACCAGGTGGCATCATGGGTTATGCCTCAGGCTGCAAACTGCTGCGTGCTTAGCTGTGTGAACCCATCAAGTGCTCCTCAGGAGAAAGGTGGCGTTTCATCTTGCAGAGTTGCAATACAGGAAATCCACAGGGGGAGTTCTACCCAGTCCTACCGGGTTTCTACTCATTGATGTTTACTCGATGGCAGTGAAGAAGCCCTGGTGACGTCGTGTGTAGACCTTGACTTGCTTCGCTCAAGGTTAGCAGTTTGAATTTTCCAGTTGCTTCACAGGAGAAAGATGAGGCTTTCTCCTCCCACAAAGATCTGTGTCCTCAAAGAGCTTCAGGGGCAGTCCTACCCTGCCTTATAGTTGGAATTAACTTGATGGCAGTGAGTTTGATTTTTTTTTTTTAATTTCAAAAAAGCCTGGTGGTGGTACGGACTAACCATTGGACTGCTAACTAAGACCATTACCACTCTCAGAGAGAGATGAGGCTGTTTGCCACCACAAAGAGCTATATCTTTAGAAAAGGTTATAACTGACTCTGGAAGTAAAATTTAAAAAAATATTACTTGAAATTTTAAAACAAGTATGACCTTGTGACTAAATTTGAACTAAAAATATCTATTTATTTACTTATTTATTTTTTGGGGCATCACTGCACTCTGGTGGTCGTGGGTGCTACCCAGCCTTGCTCCTGAGAGCTGCTGCTGGATTTGTACTGCCAAGCCAGTGGGCCACAGTCCCATACTCAACCACCATGCCACCGTATTGTATTTTTAAATACAATTCTCCTTGACCTCTACCCACTGAGAATTTGGGGTAAGAAATGGTCACGAGCATTTATTAAATGCTTGTTAAACTTAAGCAAAGAAAAAGATTATGTGTCCTTACATTTTTTGAAAAATGTATTTAGGAATATAATTCACCTTCCCAAATTCCCAAATTACTGCCATTTCGTTGAAGCCGACTTGTAGTAACCCCGTAGGACTGGGCAGAACTGCCCTCTGAATTTCTGGGATCAGAACTCTTTCTGGGAGTAGAAAGCCCCTTCTTTCTCTCCTGGGCAGCCAGTAGTTTTGAACAGCTGACCTTGCAGTTAGTGCTCAGAGCATAGCCTGTTATACCAACACTTCTTTAATTCACCTGGATAATGTGAAACTATTTCTGAATAATATTTTATTTAAGAATCGACATATGTATTGATCGTGATGGGAGTTGTAAATGATTTATTAAAAAAATAAAGAATTATCCAAAGCTTAATTTAGAGGACTAAAAAAAGATTATATCTTTATGTATATTCTATGCTTTTGTATACAAGGGGACTCCGAAAAATTTGGGGAAATTTTGTTAATTATTAATTCTATTTTCTTATAAGCTTGGAGTCCTCTCATACAATGAGAAGCCGTCACTAAAAATGGAAAAGTTATGACTAAGTTGTAAGAGTCTCAGACTAAAAGGATTCACTTTTTCCTCTATTGTTAGTTTTGTAACAGGGCTAATTGTAGAAAAAAATGACTTTTTGTTACTAGAAGGAAAATAGTTAGAAAATTCATTTTTTGGGAGGTGGGTGGTGGTGGTGCGCATCACTGCTCTCTGGTGGTTGTGGGAGCTACTTGCTACCCAGCCTTGCTGGCTGGATTTGAACCGCCAAGCCCGTGGGCTGCAGTCCTGCACTCAACCACTACACCACCGGGGCTTAGCCCGGAAAATTCATTTTTTAAAACCTATAAACTGCTCTCATGATTTTGTAAGATTTATATTTTCTAATAGATGTTGAAAGAAAATATTTTATTTTTCGAATCATTGAGTGGTGAATCGTGTGTCTAGTAGAACAAGGGTAATACTTTCGACTTTGTTGATTCACGACTTGCTTGTCAGTTGGTAGTGAGGCAGTACAACAGAGGAAGGTCTCTGGCAAGGAAGTGGGTCCCGTGGCTGTAAACATCACAACAGCTGTGAGGCTGGCACAGACCCAGAAGAGTCTCCTTCTGTTCAACATGGGTTTGCTAGGAGCCAACTGACTTCATGGCGCCTAAGAATAGTAACAGAAACAGCTACTTAATTGGTATGTAGCAATGATAAAGAAACCCAGGTTATGCTATGCTATTTTGAATAATCTTCGGAAAGTAATATTATCAATGGAAACAAACTCTTCTTAAGTACTATTAGGTTTTGCATGCAGTGTTCCCATTCTCATTCTCACTCGAAGTGATGCTGTAGAACAGAATTGTCTCATAGGGTTCCCAAGGCTGTTAAATCTTACAGGAGGGTGCTGCCATAGCTTTCACTCACAGAGCAGCTGAGAGGGTCAAATGTTGACCTTTCACCTCATAGCTGAGTAACTAAGGTGCCTCTCAGACTCCTCACATGCCGTCCTGGAAAGTTTAAATACATGGTCATATTTATTTCCTATAACCTTGTAAGTTAAATATTAAGTCTACTTAATGTGAGGACTCTGGGGCACAGTGAGGTTAAATAATTTATTTACAGAGATATCCAAACCTAAGCTAGGAACTAGGTTTTAACCCCGGCCTTACCCTGAGCCTGTGTTCTTTCTTTGGTGTCATGTTGTCTCCCATTTTAGCTGGTCTCATGATTGCCTTTTAGGTAAGATTATGCTATTAATCTTGACCTAACCTTTGTTTTCACTTGTTCATTTTTTCACATGACATGTTGTCATGCTTGTATTGAGTACTAGTTTTTTTGTAGTAGTGCCAATAGCTGTTTGTGAAACATCTCATGCCATTTCCATATGAAAAATAATTTTAGTGTAAGTGCTCCATCTTTAGTTGTTCATAATTCCAATGTTTGTAGCTTTTGATTGCTCTTTGAATATATTGTCTGTATTTTATTTGTTAACATTCAATTCTGTATGTCTCAGTTGAGTTTATGAGTTAATTCTAGCTCTTAAAGAATATACTAGAAGAAAATTACACATTACTACTTTTACTAAACTTAAGTATAGGATTAAAACTATTTTAAAAGGCATTAAAATAGCTAAAATTGCATTGGTTTTTAGTTAGAGTAGAAGATATGTAACCTAATGTAACATTTTGTTAGATCGGTTTTTGTTATTTTGATTTATTTTATTTTGAATTTATATCTATAAATTCATTGACTTTTTTGGACTAGATATTTTAAATGACATATAGAAAAATAACTACTTGTGAAAAAGGAAAGTACTTTATAAACAGTCTGCTATTATATAGATTAAAGATGGAGGATTTTAAGCTTAAAATTATATATTCAAATTATCTACATTAATAAAACTATCAATAAAACTGTAATCCACTTACTTAAACTTGCTGCCTTTAATGGAAAATATATTTAAAACAATAGATTCATTTTCCAATAAATCAATTCGGATTAAAGTTTAAAAAGCTAAAGTATCTGTAAAGAAATGAAATAGGCACAATTATGTCCATGTATAGCTACTGAAAAAGAATCATCTTTTAAAAATATGCTAATATATGAAAGCAGATCGATAGGATGTATGAACATTTTATTGTCTTTACTATGTTTGTCAGTCTTGACTTCCACCTTTCATCCATCATTGTATTATTTTTTTTTCTGCTGTCTAATGGAGATGCTTAAATTGGAGGTAATGTGTTTTGGGGAGACTCTTTAATATTAGTAATACCCTTAATATAGTTCCTTTTTTCATCACATGGTAATTTTTTTGTTTCAAATAAGTTTCAGAACATAGATAATATGGTCAATTTTATCTTATTAGTCAAATAAATTTTCACATATCTGTAGATGATTACTTACTACTAATAAAAGGCAATTAAGCCATTTTAATTTTAATGTATTACTCAGATGGTGGCTTGGAATACTGGTTCTTTTATAATTAAAAATTTTCTAGTCAAAATTCAATGTTGAATTTAGTCATATGTTTTCCAGGAATTACTATTTCATGGGGTCTACTATACTGTCTCTAGAAATGCCTTTCAACTTTTTGTCACTAGAATAATTTATTCCTTTAGGGAATATTTACTGAACATCTATTAAGGACTAGAATCTTTTAAGTGATAGGAATACGGAAGTGAATTAAACAGAGTACTTGGTCCCTGTAAATTTATTTCTATGTACTGCATATAAGACGCTGTACTAAATTCTTTATTATTTACAAGTTGGGATTTAAATGTGATGGTTTACATTATTTTGAGGTAATTTGGCTTTTGTGCTACAAGATTAAAGCAATAATTTAAAATAGCCAAATTGTTCTGTGTATGTATTAACATCCATAAATGTTACTAATAGAAAATAATTCAGAGAGTCAACATTCTTAGACCTACTAAGTTGAAGTTATAACATTAATATTTATGACAAGATCACATGGTCAGTTTAAGTTGGAAAACATAGCATAACTTTAAATTTTCAACAGTCAAAATTTATGAATATTTAAACATGCCCTTCTATGGAATATGTGTAAGACCATATAATTAGTTGCATTCAGAATCATGATGAAACACTGTTTAAGGTATAAGAAGTAACGTGACATTCTTTTTCAGTAGATTTAGGATTAGTACCATTTAAATAGTGTTCTTCCTTCTTGTCAACTGTTTTTGCAACTTCAAAATCAGTTTGGAAAGCACTTAAGATGTTAGTTTTAATAATTTATGGATATTAAAATAAAACAAGCATAAGAATTTGAACATTCACTTCAGTTGCCCACCTTATTTATTAGACTGTTTTAAAAATTAGTACTAAAGCACTATAAATAAAGTTATACCATTAATCAGGCTCCTTTAAATGTAAGTAATCAAGCAAACATGCCAGACACCAATCTATGCAGAAGAAGAGTGGCAAAAAAAAAAATCTCTGGAGTAATTGTGTTATTGTTAAAATACATTAGTAGCTTCCTGAACTTTCTCCTTCGAAGACAAAGGCAGTCATTTGTAATTATGTATAAGAGATTGCTGGTGTTTTAATTAACAAAGAAACTTATGTGTTTCTCTTCAACATAGTAATGCTTATTTAATAATATGGAAAGGAGATAATGAAAATAATTTTAGCTTTATGAATGTAAAAAGTGAAATGCAGGCAGCCTGCTGCCATGCCCTATAAGACTGATTAGAATTGTTCCTTAAAGTTTCTGTGATGAAAACTTTGAGAACAGACAGGCCCTTCTTTCTCCAACAGAGTGGCTGGTGCATTTGAACCACTGATCTTAGTGCTAGAAGCCCTACGTGTAACCCACTATGCCATAGGGCTGCATTAAAAAGTAACCTCAGTCAACAGTGTTAGATGTACAATTCATTTGCTTCTGCCACTTGTAGGAGTCTATACCTAAAAGGTAAAATCATTCTTTCCTATGTCTGCGACCTTCATGTGTAGGAATTATGTATATCCAAAATTCTTGGTAACTCTCTTATAGTATATTTAGATAATCAAACTTTTTAAATGATCAAATTAATTTTCATGTCTTAAATATGTTCATTTACATTCACGCAAAATCATGCCCACCTACTATACTTGATGAAAGAGTAATGATCATCTTAATGAAACCATATGAATTTTTTTTGGTAATTTCTTTGTACAAGAGTGTTTTTTATATAATCAGATAATTGATTCACCCAAACTAACTTTATTAGGTATTTTCAAGTAATACATTTTCAAAGTAAGATATGAAAGGTATGCTATAGAAATTGGGAGAAAGTACATGCAGACATAAATTTATTTTGTTTAAATTCAATAGGTTTAAAATAAAGAATTTCAAAGCCAGTAAATTCTAGTTTGCAGTTTGGTGCTTATTTCAGATATTTAAGCAAAATTCCACATTTTTAAAATGTAAGTAAGTGATGTGGAATATGTTGCAAAAACTTTATAAAGTGGTTTGCAGCCAAAAACCGTGTGTGGCATGGCAATAGAGGTGTTAAGAGGAAGAGTCAAGTTAATACTATAAAGAATTATTTCAATTTTAGAACAGTAATAGTTATGAGAGCTATGAAATCTACTAGCCCTTATGTTGCTCTTTTCATTTCAGATTGGTATTATTGTTATTTTTTTTAGGCTACAATAAACCAGCTAAGGAGTGAACTTGCCAAAGGACCCCAGGAAGTTGCCGTGTATGTGCAAGAACTACAGAAACTTAAAAGTTCAGCGAATGAATTAACACAGAAAAATCAGGTGAGACTTTAAAAATGCTAAGTAATGGTGAATTGACTTTTTTGGTATCTTAACTTTTAATCTTATATATTTTACATATATTTGTCCAACAGCAACAAGACTACTTATTCTGTACTCAGTATATTTTGTTTTTAAAATTAATGAATTGGAGAGAATTCCTTTTTTAGGGGGGTGGCAAGTATTGATATTAGTGCTCTTTCATCATGTCTAGTTTTGGGGTAGTTGGGGAGCAGTAATTTATTAAATCCTTTTAGTTGATTATGAAATGATTGTGCTTGCTACTCATTTGAATCTAATATTTTGGTAAAATAACAGGGAAATCAAGAAAGAGAAAAAAAGAGGTACATGTAATTGACTAGAGGTACATGTAATTAACTATAAACTATTAGCTTAATAGTTGATTTTCCAATACTGATCATTCTTGTTTTAATATCTATTTGTTGACATAGTTGGGGGTCAGTGAATAAAAACCTTGCTCTGTGCCTTTTAATTTTTAGAATGTTCCTGAAGGATCTTGTAACAAATCGCAGCATCTAATTTGGTTGTGCAAAAAATTCCCCCCCCCCCCCAAGAGTTTCATTGGCATATAATTCACACATCATGCAATTCAATAGTTCAGTAACATTAAGACAAAATTTGCTCACGTTAGAAGTGTATGTATATAAGTATTCTAAATATATGAGAGTAAGTAAAAAGCATTGCCACCAAAGTTCTAATTCAAACATGCATAATTTATTCCAAACAGAAAATATGTAAACATGTGTCTACAATCAGTGGAGTACTACACTCTCAGCACAACACCTGCCTTCATCTCAGTAACCAAAACAAACAAACAAATAAACAAGCAAACAAATTCACTTTCATTGAGTCTCTTTCAACTCATAACAACCTTACATGACGTAGTAGAACTGCTCCTGTCACCGATATTGCTCCTACAAAGCAGCTGGTGGTTTCGAACTGCTGACCTTGTGGTTTGCATCCCAGTGCATGACAAGTACATCACTTGGACTACTACTTAGTCTCAGTAAACTCACCCCCATTGAGCCAATGCTAAAGCGACCCTCTGCGAATTTCTGAAACTGTTAAGTGTTTAAGAGTAGGAAGCCCGGTCTTTCTCTTTCAGAATTGCTGTTGCTTTTGAACTGTTGAATTTGTGGTTAGCAGTCTCAATCTTTATGTCACCTACTATGCCACCAGGGCTCCTGGTATAAATTAAAAGAGCACAGAATTCTACCTTTGAAAATAGGTAGAAAGATGGAAACTGCCTTCCACACTGTATAGATTTTCTATGATGTATACACCTAGTTAGATACAGGATATGTTGAAAAATATATTTGTTTAAGAACGGTTTCTATGCTTTTGTAGCAGTGTTTTTTGACCTATGCTTGTATTTGAAGGTCGAGTTAATAGGATTTTTTTGATCAGATGTTGGATGTGAAAGAGAAGTGTCTAGATGACTTTTAACGGAACTGATAAGGAAGACAGGACAGAGCACATTTATTTTAGGTGAAGAAAGATCACGGTTCCAGTTTTCGAGGTGTTAATTTGATATGCCTACAAAACATTTTAAGAGCCATCATGACACAGAGGTTAAAGCACTCAGTTGCTCACCAGAAGATCAGCAGTTTGAATCCACCAGCCACACTGTGGGAGAGAGATGTGGCAGTCTCGATAACAACCTTGGAAACTGTATGACTGTTCTGTTCTGCCCTAAAAAGTCACTGTGAGTCAGAATTGATTTCATGGCATTGGGTTTTATTAAATATCAAGATAGACGGATCAAGTTGCATTTTGAAATGTAGAGATGTTTGGACTAGTAAAATAAATTTTGAAATTAGACATATTCATTTTTAAAGTCACCAGACCTATTTTCTCCCTCTTCCATTTTGTTCCTGTCCTTTTGAGAAAGTGTAGTTATCTAGTATCCTAGATATTCCTCTGCTTTTAAAGTCTATAATATTCCCCAGTTGCTTCAAACAGAGCATCTGTAGTGCTAAGTTAAATCATTAAGGGACATTATTAGTCAGAATTAGTCATTAGTCAGAATTACTGGCATGAGTATGCTTGTTATTGCCATACTTCTGTCCTCTCCAGTATTTTGTAAGGCCTCTAAGATTGTCCTTATCTCCTTATATTCACAGCACTATGTAGTCTCTGTCTACATTTTACTGGGGTTGACCATGTGATCAGTACCATATGGAAGAAGTGGTGTTATGGCATTCCCTAGATTGGGTTGTAAAAAACACGTTGGCTTCCAATTTGTTACCTCTTTTATTCTTTTTCTGTTCTTTTGGGTAAGTCATGTTCTGAGCAGTACTAAAGAGAGTATAGATTCCTGGGAAAAATGAAGTCACTTACCGATAATCACATAAATAAGCTTGGAAGATGCTTCTTCAGCTCTAGCCATATCTTCAGTGATTGCATCCCTGGTCAATAGCTTTCTGTTATATCATGAGAGCACCTGAGCTAGAACCACCCTTCCAAATTTCTTCTGAATTCCGTACCCTCAGAAATTGTGTGCTATAATAAATGTGGTTTAAAGATGCCACGTTTTGCTGCTTGATGCTTGTGCCTTTGGCAAAAAATTCTCAAACCTTTTGATGTAAGGGCTAAGTTATATTCTAAAAGTTACTACGAACTTCCAAAGAGTCTTTATTTTGTTTTTGTTTTTTGTTTTAGTGGTGATAGGGGTATATATCGATGATAAGGAAGAACTTGCTTAATCTATGTTGACCTGAAAGTACTGAAGGAACAATTCAAGTCTTGAGTTGTACTGCTAAAGGATGCTAAGAGTCCCTAAATTGAACAACATAGGAAGAATGAAAAGCAGATGGAAAGAATACACAAAGTCATTGTATGAAAAAGAACTGGTCAATGCCCACCCATTTCAGTAGTTTGCATATGATCAAGTACCAATGGTATTGTCAGAAGAATTCCAAGCTACACTAAAGGCATTGGTCAAAAACAGGGCTCCAGGAATTAAAAGATTGCCAGTTGAGGTATTTCAAGAAATGTATGCAATGTTGGAAACTCTTACTTACGTAAACCTAATGATTTGGAAGACTACTGTCTGGCCAACTCATGGGAAGTGTGGTAGTTATATAATAGTTTTTTTTTTCAGTTTGAGTGTGAAGAGGTGGAGTCTAGCATGTCAATAAAGTCATAGCCAATGAGACCTCTGAGTGGGTTTGGCTTTCTGATAGTTCTGGGAAGTATGGCATTCCTCCTTGAAGGTGGGAGACATATTCTTTCCCTCAGCTCACTCCCTGTGAGACATCCCTGTGGAGAAGACACATGGAGAGAGAGCTGATGAAGACAGAGCTGAGCCACGTGGGGACCCCTGTCAGCACTGAGATGCTTACATTGCCCCTGGATCCACAAGTCCTTTTACTACTAGCCTGTGATCTTCCTGCATTTGGTGTCATTTCATGTGTTTCGTGAATCTGAAGAGAATTTTATAGATTGTTATCAGACATATGTGCTAATATTGGACTTACTCATCTGGACTTCATCTGGGATGTTTATCAATATTCACTTGCTCTTGTAGATAAACTTTTTTTAATATACACGTTTCTTATAAGTATGTTTAGGCTATTTCTGTAGAGTACCAAGACTAACTCAGGAAGAGATCCATATATGTGCCTACTCCAAAACAAACAAACAAACAAACAAACAAACAAACAAACAAACAAACAAACAAGAAAGCAGTGATCCTCTGGTATGCAGGAATTATAGATAAATATCATTAATATCATATACAAATAAAATTAAATTTTGCTAAGATAATTAAAAATGGTTGCAGTAGCACGTTCACAGAGAATTGCCAAAGCACATTCACAAGAAGACATGCAATAATCATTGCTGATATCAGATGAATCTTGGCTGAAAACTGGATCAAAGAGATGTTTACTTGTGCTTTATTGCATATGTAAAGGAATTTGTGTGTACTATAACAAACTGTGGATGACATTGAGAAGAATCAGAACTGTAGAACTTAATTGTTCTTATGTAGAACTTATACATTGACCAAGAAGTAATTGATTCCGAACAAGGGAATAGTGCATGGCTTAAAATCAGGAAAGATATGCTTTAAGATTATAGCCTTTCATTATACATATTTTGAAAATAAGACATTCATATTTTTCATAGTTAGAAAAGGTGGACAATATGAAGAAGAACATGATATCAAAATTGGAGGATGATTTATTAAGAACTTGCAGATGACAATATACAGAAGAAATGGTCTTGCTTGCGAGAATAGAAGTGGACTTGAAACACTTGCTGACAAAGAACTTATTGATGAATCACTTATAGCCTTCAATACAGATTCCATCTCAATCTAAAGAAAACCAAGATCCTTACAACTAGGCTAATAAGTAAAATCAAGATAAATGAAGGTAAATGTGATTAGGGAGTTCTTTAAAATTGAACCCAAAATTGACACTCATTAAAGCAATAGCCAAAAAAATAACACAATAGACTGCGTTGGGTAAATTTGCTAAAAAAGTATCAAAAATAGCTGAGCCCTGGTGGTGCAGTGGTTGTGTGAGGGACTGCAGCTCACAGGGCTGACAGTTCAAATCCAGTGGCAGCTCGCCAGGAGCAAGGCTAGGCTTCCCACTCCCACCAGGGCAGTGATGTGAGAGAAAAAAAAAAGTATCAAAAAGAAAAAATGTTTGAGGACAAAAGTATGCCTGACCTATGCTGTATTATTTTGGATAACCTAGTATGCATGTGCAAGGTAGATAATGAAACAAGCAAGACTGAAGAAGAATTGATAACATTTGAATTGTGGTGCTGACAAATAATAATGAATATATATATCATGCATTGCCAGAAAAGTGAACAAATCTATCTTGGAAGAAATACAGAAAGCTTCTTAGCAGTGAGGATGATGAAACAGACTTTCATGTACTTTAGATGTGTTGTTTAAAATCAATTTATTAAATAATAACATTTTTTCAAGTTGAATGACTATTTTCAACCAAAAAAATTCAAGGAAAATGGGCATTGTTATAATTTTTGAAAGCCACTCTACTGGACTGAGCCCTGGTGGCATTGTAGTTGAGTGCAGGACTGCGGCCCACAGGATTGGTGGTTTAAATCCAGCAGCAGCTCTCCAGGAGCAAGGCTGGACCTCCCACTCCCACCAGAGGGCAGTGATGCTCCCTCAAAACAAACAAGCAAACAAACAAACAAAACCTGAAAACCACTCTACTGTGCAACTTATAAATTTTAACCAAACTCACTGCCTTTGAGTTGATTCCACTGACTAGATTCCAACTTATAGTGCTCTTATAGAAAGAAGAGAGTAGAACAGCCTCTTTGTGAGTTTCCAAGCCTGTAAATCTTTATGGAAATGGAGACTCTCATCTTTCTCTCATGGAGTGGCTGTTGGTTACTGACCTCTGAGTTTGTAGTTAGTAGCTCAGTATGTAATCCATTTTCAATGCTCGATAAATTTAATTTCACACTGCACTTAGTCTGTTTTTTTTAAAATTGGGGGTTCATATAACTCTTATCACAATCCATAATACATCCATTTTGTCAAGTACATTTGTACATTGTTTGCCATCATCATTCTCAAAATATTTTCTTTATACTTGAGCCCCTGGTATCAGCTCATTTTTTCCTCTCTCGCCCTGCTCCACTCTCCCTCATGAATCTTTGATTATTTATAAAGTATTATTTTGCCTTATCTTACACTGTCAGACTTCTCCCTTCACCCACTTTTCTGCTGTCCATCCCCCAGGGAGGAGGCTATATGTAGATCATTGTAATTGGTTTTCCTTATCTAGCTCACCCTCCTTCCACCCTCCTGGTATCTCAGCACTGGTCCTGAAGGAATCATTGGTCCTGGATCCCCTGTGTTTCTAATTCCTGTCTGAACCAGTGTACGTCCTCTGGTCTAGCTGGATCTGTAAGGTAGACATTCAGTCTGTTTTGATAGGATTTAAGTATTAGAAAAATTTGGCCTTTCAAATATGTAGTTAGACAAGGAAGAGGCTTTAATATTCTTTTCAAACAATTATAATTATTTTTATTTGATAATATAGTAAAAATTACTAAGATATAGGTTCTCAAAGGTTGGTTACAATGGCAATTCTAGCACTGTATCAATGAATTTTTATACCCTCGCATTAAAATTCACTGTCTTGCCTATTGACTGGATCCTTTCATGTATGTGATTTTATAATCTCCTAAATCATAAGTAAAGTACTGGTCCACTAACATATACAAATTTTCCAACTATTGATATATATGCTTATATATTATAAAAGCAATCACATTTATTAATATAACCACTAATGTAATATGTAGCAATGGATGTATGCATACCCGACCTCTTTGGCTTCCCTAATACCATAAGACAGGATTGAGGCATGCCTCCGTACTCCATCCTTCCTAATCTATTTTGACACCCACCAACTCTTTCTGTAGTTGATAATTCTATTTGATAATTCATTGCAATGACCACATCCTTCCCTTACAATATTAACAATTAAGGGGTTTATTAGTGAAGTTAATAGATTACCATAAGTCAATATCAGGAAGCAGTAAGCACACAATCACTGAACCCCTTAGCCAGCTGCCATATCTTTTTTTGGTCCTTAGTCTCAGCTATGTGAACCCTTGGAATTTGACACCATGGGCCAGGAAGCCAGCCTGCCTGTGGTTCTGCCTGTCAGTTCCATAATCCATGGTCAAAGAGAAGGTACCCCAGAGCCGTGGCACTGGTTCCTCTGGGTGTCTGTATCACAGTCTCTGGTGCATCTGGTCTCAGTACCTTTCATCACATTAGACAGAAATCTTTGCAGTGCTCTTTCAAATAGTCCTACAATTCCTCTCTGTCCAGATGACTCTTATCCAGCTATATACTGATGAATGGCTTTCACAGAGATGTGGTTGTCTTTTAGCTGACTATATCTCCAGGTCATGGTATTTTCAGTTGCCTCCTGTGCATGAGAACATTGAACATTGAATAAGGGAAACAGAAGAAAAATGGATGCATTTGAATTGTGGTGCTGGTGAAGAATATTGAAAGAACCCCGAGACTTCTAAAAGGACAAATGGTCAGAGTGCTTCTTAAAGACTAGGATGACAAGATTTGGTCTCATCTACTTTGCACATGTTTTCAGGAGAGACCAGTCCCTGGAGAAAGGATATCATGCTTGATAAAGTTAAAGGGGCAGTGAAAGAGAAAAAGGCCAGTAATGAGATGGATTGATAAAATGTCTGCATAGATGGGCTCAGGCTAGGAAAAATTGTGAGAATGGAGCAGGACTGGGCAGTATTTTGTTCCATTGTGCAGAGGATTCGGTGGGTCAGAGCCAACTCACTGACAATTAACAGCAGCAAGGAAAATGAAGTCCTAAATAAAGTGTCTCAGTCATACTCTCTAGTAGACTTTATAGATGTTTCCAAAGAAACACAGAGTGTGTGGCTTGGTTCATGCCTTCTAACAAGCATCTGGATTTGTCCCCATTTTAATTCTGTAACATAGAACTCCCTCCCAAACAGGGTCATTGCCATAGAATTATAAGTACAGAATATATCGCATAAGTAATTATAACTAGAAGGATCATATTGATTGACTGTAGTGATTCGCTTTGGGTTGTTGACTGAGAGGTTCATAGTTTGAAACCACGAGTCACTGTAGGAGAAAGAGAACGCTTTCTACTCCCAGAAAGACTTACAATCTTGTACACCCACAAATGGCAGTTCTACCCCGTCCTATAATGAGTCAGAATTGACTAGATGGCAGTGAATTTTTTGGGGGGTTGGTGGGCGTGGGTGGGGGGTTATTTTAACTATTCTGATCAGAATAGACTTTATGCTTTGGGAAGCTGTTAGCCTTATAGTAGGGGATACAAGTTTTCAAAATCTTTATTTAAAATTAGAATTTTATCAGCATAAATAGATCAGTGACAAATACATTTTTTTCCCTTAAAAGTGACAAATTCTTTTCATACTTACATCTGAATAGTCATAGATGTTAGTCATCCTTTTCAGGGAAAATAGTGTTGAGAAAGCTAATTCAACATATAAGTCAATCATATAAATACTTGTTCTATCACAACTGTAATCCATTATGCAACAAGAGTTTTATTTATAGTATCTTTTTAAAAGCATAGGATATTAAGACGTATTTATTCAGGGGTTAAAACTTTAAAAGATAGTTTTACTCCTTTAGCTAGACATTTTCCTAGTTAAGATAAACCATTCTGTTTGAATATCACTTCATTGGATAGTTTTTTTTTTTGTATTTCATAAATAACTATATATTGTTTTTGGATCATTGGATAGTTTTGTTTAAAGTTTAAAGATCATCTTAGGGCAATTGTGAAGGAGTTCATCCATAAAGTCAAGACACTGTCACAATTTGAAAATCTGTTCTGCATTTTCTCCCATTTTATCAGTATTCTTCCTTAGAGTCTTTCATTAAAATTTTTAGTAATGGTAGCTGAGCACTACCCAGTTCTTGTCACTCAGCAAAGGAGACTATTAACCACAAATCTCATCCTCTTCCTGTTCTTGACGATCCTTTTTCTTTTGCTCTAGATGAATAAAGACAATTGTTGGCTTGAGTGGCTGCTTGCAAGTTTTTTAACACCCTAGCCATTATACACTGAACTGAGAGATAGAACAGAAGCACTGAACATAGGTCAATTAACTGAAGTCCATGAAACTGATAGAGGAGTTAAAAGAATTAGCCCACTGTTAATCAAAATACTGGTAATATAATTTAGGATTTTGTCTGCAAGATTTAGTTTTTTTTTTGTTTTTTTTTAAAAAAACAATATAACATCCCTAGCCTTGCAGTAAGAATTTTGTTTAAACTTAAGCACTGAAGATGTTGTAACTCAGGAGGCGTGCAAGACCATTTATATAGGCGTGGAGCCTGACATCTCAGGGTAGGGCTCTGACAGCTCCTGGAGAAAGGTAGATATGAATCCATGGTCTACTAGTCCCATGGGGGAAAGGTAGACTTTTCCTGTGAACCTTGCTTCCTTTACTCTCTGATCATTGTGAAACCTCTTAATTATTCCCCCTACCAAGTTGTGACATAGTTTAAAGTATATAATTTATTTGATTTTCATTGAAGCTTTGAAACCATCTGGAGGTAGCAAATCTGTTTCCCTTTAGTACAACACTTGCAGAAATAAACTTAAGAGTTTTTGAATCAACCTGGTCTCTGTCTTTATCTGAAACAGTTTCAGGTAATCTGGACCTTTTATCTCTCAGCAATAAAACCATGCCTTTCAACCTCCAAGGAACCAAATCTTATGAGGTTTTTGATGATATGTAAGCACCCCTTAACAACTAGTGTGTGTGTGTGTGTGTGTGTGTGTCCTCTAATGTGGCATGCACGCGCTTAACCATTGTAAATATGTACATCCTAAATTTCAGTTCCAAAGGTGCACAGCTCAAAATAGTTAAATATAAAAGTAGATCTTTGATCCTTGAATTATTCATCATTATTAATTGCCATTTTCCCCTTCCATCCTGTCTAATGGTAATCATTAATAAATGGTGCTATATTATTCTATTTTTATGTAAGTGAGGTCAAATATTATTTGTCTTTATGTGATTAGCTTATTTCACTCAAAGTTTTCAAGCTCCAGCTTCTATTAATCTTAATAATGTCTTCTATAAGTATAACAATTAGTGTTTTTTCCTCTGAAAGTACTTTTCTCTGTAGGACGTGTTAGGGCAAATGTAGAGTGGTATCTACCTTCTCTCTTTATTCTTATTATTTGCTCTTTAATCCTCACTCCATGACCTTGGCAAAATATGCTTTTGGCCATAATGACACATAGGTGTTTTGCATTTGGAAAGATCTGTACATGGTGATTTGAAGGCTGTTATATAAAATAACCTTGGAGCATCTTTAATGGGATATAGGCAACATTGAGTGAGGTAGGTAGTATTGTAAAATAATTTTTTTATCATTAAACCAATATTTCATAGTGAATGGAGTTAAAAATAAAATAATGGGAATATTGAGGGAATTTTCTTAATTGTTGATAATAAAAATTGACATTTAAGCAAAATTCTATTGCTCAAACTAAAAAATTATTTTTTACACATTTTGAGTGAAATCTTTTTTTTAAATTTTATTTTAGGCATCACTGCCCTCAGGTGGTAGAAGTAGGAGGCCCAGCCTTTGCTCCTGGGAGCCGGAATTGAACCTCCATCCCAGTGGGCCACAGTCCCACGCACAACCACTGCGCCACCGGGGCTCAGCCCTTGAGTGAAATCTTATTATAAACACAGGGCTAATGTAGGTCATTATAAGCAACTGAGTTATTCTTTAGGCTCACCTTTTCAATCCCTTAATGTCCTTCCACTAATTTTATATTCTCATTTTTACTATAGTAACAGTTTTTTCCTTATCTTTTCTAAATATTGATGAATGGAAAATTAAATAATAACTATTAAGTAGATGGAGAGTCAACATTTTTACTTGAGTTAAATCCCAAATGAAGACTTCATTGCTGTATAATAAGTCCCTGTTATTTATTTGGTCAGCATTTATGAAATGCCCACTTGAAGCCTAGTATTATCTGTGCAGGACCCTGAAGATAAAATGATACATATACATGGTCTCAGTTTTCAAGTGCTCATAACCAAAGTGGGAGTCTGGTAGGACAGGTAATTCTAT